>JAPCXC010000043.1:0-112470 GCA_027243985.1 Cryptosporidium canis | reverse complement strand
ATATGTATCTGCGCATAGGCGAATATATACAAGTAATGCACAAGGGAGAGGTGAGAGAGGACAGTAGAAGTGCGTTGATTTGTGGGAGGAGAAGGCAAGTAAAGGAGTGGGTGGACCAGGATGTTTTCGGATTCTGGCAAGGTCACTAGGGGCAGGGGTTCAAGCGGTAGAGATCTTTTGAGTGGAGGAGGAGTTCCTTCGGATGACGACAATGCGTTTTGGATGGGTGTGGAGAGCGAGTACTTTGGGAAGGTCGACGACAGGATGAGAGATATCTTGAAATTTCATATTCAGTCGTCGCAGTACATGCTGAGCATTATAAGGGATTCTCTGAGCATTAGGGAGGAGAGCGACTGGAGGGAGTATGCCTCTGCGAGCATGACAGTGGCGGGGGGACTTAGAGTCTGGGAACGGAATCCGGGGGACGCTTATGGGGGTGGTTTTGGGTTTTTTGAGAATTGGTTGGAGCAGCAGAGCACGGGCGAGGGCAGTTTGCAGGACTCTGTCAAGGAGGAGCCAGGCGGGGGGAGGGTTACTGAGGTGGATGATCGGGAGGTATCGATGTCAGGTGAGAGGAGGGTGCGGAGCATTCGTTTGACTCTGAGCGTTCCTCCCTTAAGCAGGCCAGTGGATTTCCCGAGGGAATTGATGCACAGCAAAAGTTTGAAGGAGATCTTGCACAACTTGGTGAAGATACAGTGTGCGTATAGGTATACCCGACTGAATAGCAGCCGAAGTCTGTATAGCATTTTGGACATGGATGAGGGCGGGGGAGGAGCTTGCGACAGGAGCTTGAGCGGAACATGCAATTACGTTTGTTTATTGCCCGACGTGATCACCGGGCCCAACGTGGAGTGGTGCAGCGAGAAGAGGGAGTCAGATAATAGCAGGCAGGTGTTTCAGGGTGACGACCATTACTATTTCAACGACCTTTCGGACGAATGGATCTTTAACATTAATAATAGGGTCGAGAACATGGAGCTGAGAAGAAGTCTGTTGGACACGAGCCACCTGCTTCCATTCAATCATTACAAGGCCAGTGGCGAGCTTAGGAGCAGGATGGTAAATGATGAGCTAACCACCAAGATAAATGATGGAAAGACGTCAGATGGCTGCATTTCAAAGAGCGAGAGGAACAACAGAATCAAGAGTATTCTGGGAGCCGGGGAGGGTTACTTTAGAATGGACCCGAAGGACTTGGTTCCGGTTGTGGAGCTGGGAGGAGAGGATACGACAGTGAGCAGGATTAAGAGGGCGAAGAGCTTTGGGGACTTTTTCCAGGGGAATTTGCATATTTCCCCCAGTAGACCCCTGGACGCGGTTGGTGATTTCCAGACGGATGGTTCTGGTGCTGTGGGGACGGACAGGTCCAGGTACCTGAATCTTTCCTCGATTATGAACTCTGACGGGAGGATAGACTTTGAGCAGGTTGGTCAGATGTACGGTGGGGGCCATTTGATGGCTGGGATCTACGGGCCCGGTCCCACCGATTTGGGACAGAGGTATTTGAATCGTCAGAGCGAGAGAGAGTTGCGGGAGGTGTCTGTCTCGTTGGTGCGTAGGTTGGAGGAGATATCCAAGTCAAAGTTGGAGATCTTTCAAAGGATACTGTCAAGGGTGGAGGAGGAGCGTCAGCCGAACCCTGGATACTGGTACAAGAAGGAGTGCGAGCTGAATGACTATTATAGAAGGAAGCAGTACGATGTTGGGTACAACTATACGCTGGAGCGGCAGGCTAGAGATCTGGAGAAGTTTAGATTGGCTTGTATAGAGTCCAAGTACTTGCCAAACGAGTGGCAGGAGATCGCTCTCTGTTCTATATGTGGTAACGACACGGATTGGGACGAGGACCCGATCTACTTTTGCGACGGGTGCTACCAGCCAGCTCATCATTCATGTGTGAACCCGAAGCAGCCCTTTAGATACAACTCCACGAGGATGCTTAATGTATTGGAGCGGGAGCGTAAGTGTCAGCAGGGGGAGCTCGATAGCTCTTGTCCGAAAAAGAAGGAGGGAGAGGTGGACGAGGACGACCAGTGGCTTTGCGATGCCTGCTTGAACATCAAGGGGCAGTTGCTGGACCACCAGCATCTGTTCTTTGGCTTGATTCGGATGATCAGCGGGCCGAGGGACCACGAGGTGGTGGAGGCAGCGGTCCAGTCCATCAGAGGGAACGTCAGTCCGTTTCTGGGCCAGCTGATGGCCTACAACGTGATCTCTTCGTCCATCCGCGACATGAGCACCAGTGATCCGATCATCTTCCCATGGATTAAGGATTGGATATTCCCAGTAGTTACCCAGGATGACCCAGAGTCTCCACCAGAGGAGGAGAGCAACAAAGTAGTGATCACGGAGAGGAGGAAGGGTAGGCCGAGGAAGACCCCGCTGCTGTCCCTGACGACCATAAACAGGAGCAGTTTCAGGTTCTTCACTTTTAATTTCCAGAATGTCCGGCGGAGGGATCTTCGGGAGCAGGCCGGGCCAGCAGCGGACCCAGAACGCGACTCCGCGGTCTCCAATCACGACCCTCTCTCCCAGCATGACCTTGACCAGTATGAGTGGACTCCCACGTGTCAGACACCCTACAACTTTGCCAACCTGGAGGTGTTCAAGGCGCAGATATTCAATCCGGTTGGCTGGCACAGACAGCAGGAGGCGATCAGGAGGGCGAACCAGACCCCCCCGCCCACCACGATTAGCCCTGCTGATGCAGTCTGGGACGGGTACCATGGGGGGCAGGCAGAGGCCTGGCCCGGCCCTCGGGAGGCGTCGTTTGGTGGGGCTCCCTCCAGCAGTGTGGACGGAGTGCTGGAGATCTTCAGACACGATCAGACGATCATTGGGGAGCTGGAGAAGAAGGGCGTGATCAGGTACGACCCGCAGAACTCGAGCTGCAGAGTCAGGGTCAAGGTACCCATTTGTCAGTTGTGTGGCTACGATGCTTACTGCAGATCGGGAGGGATCATGAAGAAGACTGTGGACGGGTTTTGGGCACATATTAGGTGTGCCTTGGGTAACAGCAGCGTCTTGAGCAGCGACGGTAACTACTTGAGGATCAAGGTTGATCTGCAGAGGAACAAGATCAAGTGCGAGGGGTGCGGCAAGGTGGACAGCTCTCCGATACTTTGTCACAATAGTCAGTGTTGCATTTCATACCACATTAATTGTGCATCATCCACGAGGGCTTGCATTGTGGATTGGGAAAATAGCCGCCCACTGCTGTATTGTCCGGAGCACTCGTGCAGCATCGCTCCGACCATACTCTTAAGAAGGTACCAGCTAAGTCACTTTAATAGATGGTATTATCAAAGATTCGAGACTCAGCAATCAGCAACCTCCATATTTGGCAATATCTTCACGTTACCTAGTATCGTCCGACAGACCTTTCTAGCGGATCTGAGGGACGATACACGTACTTTGATATTTCTGACCAGGCTGCTTTCGAGATCCGCGGCTCCCCACGGGCCCGGGGCCTCCTCCGGAGAGGCAGGCCGGGCCGGCGGCGAGCAGGTTCGAGGGTCGGCCTCCCCGGAGGAGGCCCCAAAGATTTTGAATGGCTTCTCCAAGTTTCACCTGTACATGCCCGAGCTGGTTTATGTGCAGTCCATAGACACTGTGCTGTCCAGGTTGTGGACTCCTTGGTCAGGCGAGCTGACCTTTTGGCGCAGGATCGTCGCGGAGAGCGTCTTGGGCTCGTTTGGGATCTCAGATCTCCACCAGATGTGTCAGTATAAGTACTTGGATAACTCGAGAATCGTGGCGGACAGCATGTTTAGGATCATGGAGACCCTGCTCAACAGGATGGTCAATCCCTATGAGATCCGCCTGGTTACCCTGATGGTTGCTTCCAAGATGGGCTTCGGTCCTTGGTTCTCGCTCTTCTATTACTGGAAGTTCATTCCGCTCACGTTCTACTACAACATCATCAGGGGGTCCGACTTGTCCGTCTTCGAGCCCTGCTCGTATATCTACTCGTCCAGGTTCCACGGCCGGGCCGGAATCCCCGCCAGTCCCGAGCTCCAGATGAAGAACGTGAGCTACCACCTGGACCTCTTTGGGCCCAAGAACCTGAGTATTGAGAGGCTGCACCCTAACGAGGCACGACTCAAGTCCATCAACTCTTGCTCCTCCATAATCAGCCAGAATTGGGCCTTTTGCTGTCAACTTTGTGGGTACCAGGTTCTCCTGTCCAGCCACCCGCTCAAGAAGAGCAGGGATCCCCTGCTCTCCGGAGAGGGTATCTCGGCGGACATTTCCGCTGGGGCTGCTGGAGGCGCCGACTCCGTCCAGGGGCCCGGCTGCTCTAGCTCCAGGACTCAGCTCCTTTTCAGGTGCGAGGTCTGCAGCGCGGTGATCTGCTCTGCATGCAAAGGCAAGTACCGGTTTGGCGTTTTGGACTCTGGTGGCGCCCCCGGGTCGTATGAGTCCGGCCAGTTGGGTCAATCCGGGCCCGAGGGCTCTCCGCATTTCGGGTTGCAGCTCTTCAAGTGCCTGCGGTGCATGGATTTCGAGGCGAGGGACTTTGAGAACGTGGCAGCGGAGAGCTGTTGCTGCCTCTGCACAAGGTTTGACGGCATTCTGCTCCCCATGAGGAGGGGCACTCTGGTGGATTTCTCGGGCGTCAAGACGAGAAGGACCCTTTTGGTGGACGGTAGCGTTCCCCTGGACGACCAGCTGAGGCTGACCCGTGACATTTGGGTGCATCCCGTCTGTCTCGAGTGGCTTGTCATGACCAAGGCCCAGGTCTTCAGCTTGAATAACGCGGTCTTGATTGAGAAGAAGCACTTTGGCAATACCTGCAGGTACTGTGGCTTCTCCAGCGGGGCGACGATTGGCTGTGCCTTGGGCTCCTGTAGCACACACTTCCACGTTTCGTGCGGGAGATCCATTGGCTGCAAGTTCGACTCCAGCAGGGCCAAGTCAAAGCAGCCCGACCACTACTACGGCGTGATGGGTTCCGGCAGCGCGTCCCACGCCAGCTCCTCCAGCTGTCTGGCCGGCGGGGCCTACAGGAGGGCCTGGTGTGTAAACCACAACCAGTGCAACAACAATTCGTTGGGTGGCTCCGGAGGGGGCAGCTTCGTCAGCTACGGCTCGTCGTCGTCGTCCTTGTCCTTGTCCTTGTCCTCGTCGTCCTCTTCTGGGGCCTCCGGGTCTCAGGACCTGGCCCAGCTGAGGATGCTGTATAGCAATATAATCCAGAACAACAATGAGATGTTGAACAAGGGGGAGCAGGGGTCTGAGATTCTGAAGGGGAGCATTAATGTGAGCTACGCGCTGAATCAGAATCTCGAGACAAGCTTGAGGGTGAGTCTGCTGGGTTATTATGGACTAGTCTTATCCGTGGACCAGGGGGGCCGAGGAGTCCCGGAGGAAGGCCCCGTCTCGGGGTCGGATTTCGTGGCAGCTGCTGGGTGCAGCAGAAATCCACTGTTTTCTCGAAACACCGACTTCAGTCCAGAGACGCAGTCGCGGCCGACCCCCCCATCCTCCTCCTCCTCCTCGGATCTAGACATTCAGTACATTAACAAGTGGGAGGACTTAATTCAGATCTTGGTCTACGAGGTTGTTTCCAGATTCTCCTATGGAGTAGGCCTTCCGAGACAAAAGACGATCAACTTTTCAAAGTCACAGAGACGGAGGGCCGTCGCACCCCACGCACAGAAAAGTCTCCCTGGCCTCCAGCCACGCGATGTCCCGGGACTCTCTGCAGCAGCAGCAGGGAGTACCATTTACCAGGATCACTTGGGCCAGACCAGCAGCACCCAGAATGTGTGTCCCGCATGCGACAAGATCTACAAGAGGGATTGGCAGATGGTCTGTCCGGATTGGATTTTCTGTGATTTGTGCAGCAAATGGTACCACTGGTACTGTCTGGGTTTGTCTAGGGAAAACATTCCAAATGAAAGCGAGCCATTCCACTGTCTATTTTGTCTGGGCAGGAGGAAGAAGAGCAAGAGAGGCAGGAAGAGGAAGAATCCCTTGCCGGAGGATACTTTGGGGCCGACGCATCAGGGCTTTGGCGTGGTGGAGCTGGAGACAGAAAAGAAGCCGGAAAAGGATGAGGAGGGAATGCCCGGTGTTGAAGACGAGTCTTCCGTGACGCCAAAAGAATTATCAGAGGTTCTGGACATTTCGGACGTATCGGACCCGTCGATCTCGAGTTCATCCTCTCTGTCAGCCTCCGTGGAGTCGCGCTCGTCATCCGACTCCTCCCCCGTGCGGCGGAGAGCGGCCAACCCAGGAGGCAGGAGGGGACCCGGCCAGAGGGGCCGGGGAGGGCGGAGAAGGGCGAGGTGAGCTTGGGGAAACACGCGTAGAAAGACGAAGAATTATAGAAAGAGTATAAGAGGGAGCTTTGCTGCCACGCTGACATATACGTCCTAAATTCCGGCCGGAGGAGTCGTCTCATCTTCGGACAAGACAGTCCTCGGCCAGGGCGATCTTCTCCTGGAGCCTCTGGGCCTCCCCCTCAATTGATTGGAGGGTGAGCTGGTGCATGTTCAGGATCTTGACGATCTCGCTGAGCGGCGAGGGGTAGATCCTCTCGTGTAGGTTGTTAAGTTGGGACATGAGCGTCTCAACCTGGGACTCGATGTCCTGGAGCTCGGAGCTCAGGGCGTTGGCTCTCGCGGCAGAAATCCTCATGTTCTGGTTGGGTCTCTCGCTGCTACTATTAGCATGATTGTTATTATTAAGTGCATCAGTGTCTATACGGTTACCCGTGTTGGTGTCTGTAGAAATCAGGGGTCCCTCCAGCTTCTTGGAGAAGGACTCCTCAATGATCTTCAAAGTGTTTGAGAGGCTGTTCTGCTGCTGGGCGATCTGGTCAATCCTGCTGTCCATGTTTTCTTGTCTCATCCTGATCTCCTGTTGGTTCGCTCTGATGGAGTAGAGCTTTGTCGTGTAGGTGATGATGGCCTTGTCCACCTCCAACACGTCGGAGGACGCCTTGTTGAAGAGCTTCACTTGCCTCGCAAGCCTCGCCTCCCAGGACTTGAGCACGTCCTCCACCCTCTCATGCTGATGCGATATACTGGCCTCCAGAACAGGAGGCTCCGACGATACACCACTCTCCAACTTAGATCCGGTACCGGCTATTGTAGATGTAGCAGTGGATCCAGGGGCTGTACCGGCATTCGTGAGTCCTGTCGAGGGTAAGGTAAGTCCAAGTCCTGGCCCAGTGCCGGAGGTGCTGGGACTTGTCGTTGCCGGCCCGCCAAACAATGACGTGGAGGCCCCAGTGGCCGGAGTGAGGGAGATGCTTGGGGTTGAGGCCGCCCCAAACAGTGAGGTCCCTGTTCCTGTTGAAGCTGCTGTTGCAGAGGAGGATGTCCCTGCTCCCCCGAACAGGGAGGAGGCGGTCGTCGAGCTCCCGGGCACTGCCCCGGTCAGCAGGGACGGGGTGCTCTGGGAGGCCGCGGCCGGTGTCGTCGTTGCTGTTGCTGCACTGGAGCTGGACGCCCCAAAGAGAGAGGCCCCTCCTGTAGAGGCTGTCAAGCCTGGAGTTGTGCCGGCCCCAAAGCTGAACAGGGAGCCCGCAGCTCCAGTGGAGGCCCCTGTTGTTGCGCCCGTGGCCGTGGTGACTCCCACGCTCGAGCTCCCAAAGATGCCTCCCGCGCCACCGGACGTCCCAGTGGACGCCCCAGTAGACCCTGACCCCAGGCCCAAGCCCAGACCCAATCCTGATCCTGGAGCCGAGCTATTGCCTGTAACAGAGACGGAGGGGGCGGAGGCCGTGATGGTGGATGCCCCAGAGCCAAACGAAAAGCCACCTACACCAGAGCCTGTGCTGTTTCCAAACAGAGATGCTCCTGATCCGATACCGGTACTAGAATTTGTTCCAAAAAGAGATGATGGGTTAGAGGAGGTATTGGTCACTGCAGAGCCTGATCCCAAAGTCCCGAAAAGACCCACGCCACCTGTACCGGAGGCTGTGGTGGTGGCAGCAGCTGGGGTTGCCGTAGAGAGACCAATCCCGGCTCCGGTCCCTGCAACGGTACCTGTGACACCTTGGCTCTGGGAGCCAAAGAGACCAATCCCTCCACCGGAGCTGCCTCCAAACAGAGATGTCGAGGGCGCGCTCCCCGCTGCAGACAGTGTGTTGGAGGCACTCCCAAAGGGGGAGGGCCCTGAGCTGCTATTGCTATTGCTGCCTCCGGCAGCAGGGGTGCCAAAGAGACCCAGGCCGGAGCTGTTGTTGCCTCCAATCCCACCAAACGAGCTCGGCTGGGAGCCGCCCAATCCAGTAGACCCAGACCCAGACCCAGAGCCGAACCCAAACAAGCCTCCTGAGCTGGGGGCCGATGCAGAGCCAAACCCGAAGCCCGTGCCAGTGCCGGTGCCCAAACCAGTGCTTCCCGAACCTCCCAGACTGCCGAAGAGTCCTCCCCCCCCACTAGCAGCTCCGGCCGCAGCGCCGAAACCCGTTCCTGCTCCTCCCAAATTGCCAAAGAGACCTCCGCCACCACCTGCAGCTCCGGAGGAAGACGGCAAACCGTTGCCGCCGGCACCGCTTCCCGTGTTGCCCAAGTTAGAGCCAAACATCCTTCAAAGTCTCAGTCTTGCGATCTTTCAACAAATATTCGTGCTTGAAAATTACTGCCCGTGTCTGGCCACAATTAAATCCTCTAAACACTCTCCCACGTGAGTCACTGGCCATTCATTTCCAATCACTGGGTGCCTCCTGGATGATAATGATATGATCACAAAAAAATGAAAACAAAAAAAAGAAAACCCTCCCCTTGATTTAGTCCTCCTCTCGTCCCGCGCCCCACCAGTTCCCGCCCAAACCTACTTTTCCTATACCGGCACCACGTAATACACAAGACAATTTCTTTTAAAGACTCTGGTATAAAAACCAAAAGGCGGGCAGCCCGGGTGGGCAAATTTACCCGCCTATTGTTTGTATGGGGAATCGCATGTAAAATGTGAGTAGATAGAGAAACTATCTGTTTAAGTTTCTAAGCAAGGGTGAGGATGAGGAGGATGACTTGATCGTCTATTGGGGTGCACACACATCGGAGGGGTTTTTTTGCGATTTGCAGCTCCTAGAGCTCGCAGTTCATGACCCCGTAAGCTCGTGGCTTGCAGCTCCTGGAGCCTGCGGCTCATAGAGTCAGGAGCTGGTTGCATAGAGCCGTCAACCATCTAATTTTTCCACAAGGGGAGTGAGGTGTTTGGCGGTGGATGTAGGTCTGGGGACGCAGCCGTTCCGTACTCTGTGGTGATGCCGGTCTGTTGGTAGCGGGTCAGCCTCCCGGAAAAAGTACCGGATGGAGTGGGGAGCAGGGCGGAGGTCGTAGCCAGATTCGGCTCTGGGACCGAGTTAGTCAGAGGGGCCGCCTCTGTTGCGCGAGGCCCCCCATATCTGTCTGGCCACGCGGATTTCAAGCAGCGGGTTGGCCGGGGTGGTTGTGCAGCGGCTCAGCCGAACAGACCCAGGCGGATCTACGGGTTGCTTTCAGGCTCTTGTAGTTTCTCAGACAGAGCATGAGAGGCGTCTCCTTGGTGCAGAGCAGTCCTGGCGGGGGCGACCTCCAGTTGGCGAGGATCTACAGGACTAACGTGGGCGAATATGTGCAGGAGGTAAGTAGTTTGCCGAGCGGCTCGTTCTCGCTACTCTGCTTCCTGCTGCTCACCACACTTTGCGTCAGCCAGGGATGGCGTGTCGGGCTGCTACTGGTCATAGTGGGGGCCTCGCCCGGGCTAGCTATTATAGGCTTGTTCAGGAGCCAAATCAGACAGGGGGAGGTCAGCATCAAGACCATCTCAGACTTGTTCACATTCGGAGCAACAGTCTCAGTCTCCACAGCATTGATACTGGAGGGATTCATATTCGGGAGGATATTCGATATCGGGAGTGATTTGGAGTTGGGGTACAGCTGCGTAGTGGAGCTCCCTCTGTACATGCTGACAGTCCTCATCAAGTACATCATTTCCGTGGGACTGGTAGAGGAGAGCTGCAAGCTGATGGGGCTACTGACACTGAAGCCCCACGTCGAGGATCTCAACTACAGGGAGTCGTTTCTAAGTCACTATGTCCATTCAAATTTTGGATTTGTGATTGGAGGGGTATCGAGCTCCCTCGGATTCGCTCTTATTGAGAATATTGCATACCTCTCAAACTCCACCGAGAATATCCTCTTAATGATCTTAATCGGAATTGCCAGGACTTTTCTTTCGGTACCTTTTCATATCTCTGCATCTGGGTATTCCTGCATCATTTTAAGCAGATACATTTTCAGTGAGGATGATCTCCACGGCTCTAGAGGCCCAGAACCCACGTCCACGCCAACTGTCCTGCCATTCGGCATCCTTAAAAAGACCCTAGCCGTCTCCAGAGCTGTCCTACCGGTCGCCCTCCTGCACGGAATCTATGACTCCAGTCTGGCCATTCTCGTACTGCTAGAACAAGACGGAGAGACGGGGACGATCCCGGAACCGGAGCTGAAACAGACCCGAGGATGGCTCTTCTCAAGTTTGAGTAGACTAGCAGCTCTGTCTCCACGTCATTTCGGAGCGAAAAGGCTAATAGCGAGCTTGAAAAAACATGGGTCTCTTCGGAGCCCGCTCTCTGCATGCATGGGGCCGGTATTACGTGACATGATGGGTATCGGTTTCTTGGTGGTTTCGGTGGTTTCGTTGTTGTTGTGTATCAGTTTGTTTGTTCACAGTTGGCAGGGCCTGGAGAGGCGAACTTGCAGCAGGAGGGTCCTGGTGGGTGGGGACGGGCCGGAGGCCGGGGGATCTGGCGTGGAGGTTGAGCTCGGCGACTTGGGCGTCCGGGGCACGGCGACTAGGTCGAGTCCAGGATCTCGGAGTAGTCCTTCTCGAACAGGGAGATGGAGTTCAGGAGTATGTCTCTGGGGTTGGACCCGCCGGAGCACGCCAGGTCCTGCTTGTGCTTAAAGATGAGGTCCGACAAGATTCTTCTCCAGTGTTTGGTGCCTGGGAGCCCGTGCAGTATGCCAAATACCGGCTTGAGGTACATGTGCAGCTCCCCGGTCGTGAATTGGCCGTCGTTTTGGATGTTTCTTGGCTGAATTGTGGATAGATACTCGCAGTATCTTTCTAGTACGTCTCTTCTAGTGAGTAGTAGTCCATTTGTCGGATGGGATGCAGCGGGAAGGTCCTCCCCGTAGACCATGCGATCAACCTTAGCCAGAATGAATGGATTGTTCATAACCTCCCTCCCGATCATGACTCCCCTGATCTTGTTCTCCCACGTACCGGCGGAAATGGCCCGGTACAGCCTTTCGTAAGCCTGCATGAGCTCACTCTCGGGAGGAACGTCGTCTTGTGTAGACTTCCCTCCTTCGGGAGACTGGGTCACGGCATCCTCGCTGTCTTCGGCGCCCAATCTAATCTTCTTTTCAATTTGGGAGCCGGTATTGGAGTCAGCCAGCCCCTCCTTGTGGCGTGAGTACCAGCTCACAAACCATTTACCATTCAAAATGGAGACAGAGTCCTCTATGGTTGTTACACCTCCGTTAAGGATGAAGCGGAGACTTGGAAAGTCCTGAGTCAGCAGATAGGCCCATTGGTACTTGAGCTTGGGGATGCTCCTGTTTTTGTTTGGGTTAATGCCTTTCAGCCACGCCTTACGCGCGTGTATGATGAAGGTATCCGCCCCAATAAAGTTACCCTGGGAATAGTCCGGCAGCTCGGTCTCCTCGGCATTCTGGAAGATGGAGGCAAAGTCTTTCATATTCTGGTTATTGACATTGACTCCAGAAACCAAGGAGACAAAGTTGTACAGGTGCTGGTAGGTATCAAACTCGTCAACTCCGATTCTCGTCTTGACTGAAATCCGGGTATCCGAAAGTCCCAAATCCCTTAGCTTCCTGTTGCATGCATTCACAATTCTGGCAACCCTCAGCGGACTCTTGAATAAAGCCGCCCCGAAGTTCCCCTTGGTCGCCACCTTGCAGGAAGGACACCCTACATTCAAGTTAAAGCTCGAAAAGCCGTACTTCTGGGCAATCTCCAAAGCCTTCTCCAGCTTCTCCGGAGTGTTACCGCCAAACTGCAGAACCAGCGGACTCTCCGCCGGATTCCTCTTCAAGTGTACTTGCTCCAGCGTCTTCCGTCTAGCCTCGTCATCATAGCAGTGAATGATCGTGTCATCGACCACCATCTCAGTCCACAACTCCGTCCTCCTGGAGATGATCCTGCAAAACATCCTAAAGTGCGTGTTGGTGACGTCCAACATTGGGGCTACTGCTATGATCGCGCCTTCCAGACCTTCCTCCTCCCCTACTGACCGGGATAACGCTAGCTGCTCGCTCACCATCGCTTCTCGAGACGGATCCTCTTTCAGTTACCGCCGCACAAAGACTCTATTGCATCCAGAAATGCTCAAAATGACACCCAAACTGACTCTCCGGGACCTGACTTTAAAGTTCTGGGTTGGCGCCTAAACCGGTATTGAGATCCACGGGTGATGCACACGGGCATGCAGACTGGGCGGGGTTTTCCCGGTATTTTCTTCTCCCGGTAGAGCAGGAGGAGAAGAGAGGAGAGGGGAGGGATGGGTACTTTAGTGTGAGCGTGAAAAAAATACAAGGGTGAGTGAAAAACAAAAGAGTTACTGCTACGGATAAGGATTCCTAGTCCAGGATGATGGACGGCTGGTGCTGGGCGTGGTGCTGGGTGCTTGTCTGGGGTGACTTCGCGGAGATGAAGTCGAACATGCCAAAGTCGTCGTCGTCCCCGTAGGTGTTGCTGAGGTTGGGCTGGTGACTTTGGTCGGCAGGCTGGCCGGCGGACGCGAAGGAGGAGTTGAAGATGTCGTCAAAGTCGTCCAGCAGGTTTCCGTTGGTGAATCCTCCCGTGACTGCAGCGTCCGTCTCGAGGATGTGTTTCTGCTCGGTGGCCGGATGGGCGTTTGCCTCGAGTCCAGGGAGGTCGGAGGGGTCCTGGTGAATGTATGCAAAGTTCTCTTCCTTTTTGGGAGAGCCAAAGTCACAAAAGTCATCCATCAAGTGGCCAGTGCTCTGTACCGGAAGAGTCTGCTCGTTCATATAGTCGCTCCCTTCCCGGAGGCTGATGTCGTCTGTCTCCTGGTCAAACGAGCTGCCTTTCCCCAGGCCGAAGGCCATCTTTGAGTCCAGGAACCGGCGATCCTGGGCCTCCTCCGTGTGGTCCTCCTCGGCCTGGTCGCTAACCGGCCCGTGACCGGGGGAGATCCCACTCTTAAAGTCCTCAAAGTCATCCCGCATAAAGTGGTGGTCACTATGGTAGCTGGCCGTCTGGGGAGGCCCTCTGCTCTCCAGCTCGCCTGTGTAAATCTGCTCGCTGTCCCCGCTCAAATAGTCCCTGGCGCCTGTATAGTCCACGGAGTCCCTCGGCCCTCCAAATATGATCTCATCCCCCTTCTCCTCCTCCTCCTCCCTCTTGTCCCCTATCCTCAAGTCTGTGGGGACCGGGAAGCTTTCTTGGCCCCCCTGGACCGCGCCAAAGCCAAGGGACTGCTCGTCCCTATAATTACCCAAAAAGTCCCTGTCCCAGCTGTCCTTCTGGAGCTGGTTATTGCAGGAATCGTTGCCCTGGAAGCACAGCTCCTCCACGTTCTCGTCAAAGTATAAGTCATTCTCCACGTTACGGGCACTGTCTCCGACTCCCGAAACGCCAATAGCCGTAGGTCCCGTGGACCCGCCGAAGAAGGTCGCGTTTATGATCTTCTCGCTTATTTGTCCGGATCCACTACCCAGTCCTCCTTCTCTACCTCCGACGAACCCGCCATCACCACAACCAGCGGCGTTGCTGCTGCTGTGGTCGTAGTAGTCGTCATCCTCGTCTCCATCTGACCACCAGTCATTGCTAATCTTGTTCTCGGTCCTCTCGGATCTCGCCCCCATTCGACCTCCAATCCCCATGCTGACGGCACCCCCCCCACTCATCCAGATGTCGGCTCCTCTCACCAGGCTATTGCCTTCCAGACCCGCCTCTCTCTCGCCCAGCTTACTGGCAACCAAGGCACCCTTGTTGCCCGGGTTCGACAGCTTTGCTGCAATCTCCTCAGCAGAAAGGGGAGTGGCAACCAGCTCGTCCACCAGGTCGTCCTCCATCAGCAGGGAGTCAATCTCATACTCGGTCTGGTCATTTCTTGTCTTGTTGAAGCCTCTATAGTGGAAGTTCTGGCCTGCTGATCTGGACCCTCCCGAAAAGAACGTCACACAATTACATAGTGAAGATACCGTCCTTGCTAGAATTAACTGAATCATTTAATTTGACACTAAAATAGCCACAATCACGTGTTTTATCCATATACTTTTATATACTTTTATCCATACCTGCTTGTCTGACCATCTAGCTCACGCAGCTGTCTCCCTTACTCAGCTTGATCCAGCCAATTGGGGATCCCCCTCGCCCTCCAAGTCAAGACAGTTCCTAACTTGTTGAGCCAGTGCGCCCACACCCTCCAACCTACGTCTATTCGCGTTAGGACTCACCCGGTTCCGCTCCAACGCACAAAACACCCAAGTCCGCTTCCACTGCGCAGACTGGAAGCTGTCAAAGCCTCCCAAACCCTCGCTCAAGCTCGTATTCGCACAAGATCTAGGCGTACTGCGACCTACCAAGGCAGCCAAACCCTCGCCCTGAACCACTTCCTCCGAGTGATTTTCTGGATCTACCGAAATTTACGTGTACTCGCGCAAATACATACAAATTATTACCCCTTCCTCACTCTTTCTCTCTCTCTCTTCTCTGCCATACACCACTTTCAAGCCATCCTCCCTTTTTTTACCATACACAGTTGCCCGCCCAACCTGCAACGCATGCATTGCGCGCGCGCGGGAGCGGGCCGATACTCTGGTATGGATAGACACGAAGTAAAGGTAAACGTAGACGCGAGAGGATATATATATATATATATATATTTTTTTTTTTAAAAAAGGGGTTAACAATATATAAATTGTGGAGACAGTTGATGGGTATAGACGCGGTTAGACAGCAGAATTGTCTCTACGAGACACTGGTATTTTTCGATTTAGTTGAAAATCAGTTTAGAGGTTTTTGTATAAAAACTTTCTTCCGGTGTCCGTATCCCATTTTATTTGCTTTTGATATACATTAATTTGTTATCAAGAGTGAATGTTGTCACCGGTGGATACTCTAAACTCACCACAGAACATGTTATTGATTAAGGATGTCTAGATTTGGAGTATCTGGTTGGGTCAAAAAAGAGGCTGGTTTGACCTGACTGGGTACCCCCATTGGACGGATGACGTTCTTGATTCTTTTAATGATAACCAGTTCCTTCTAAAGATTGGCGATTACAGATTATGGCAATTATATGTGCTGGTATATTCTTTATCTGATTCATGAAGATATAACAGTTCAACAGATTGGACGAGGATAACGACATTTTCTGATAATGATGATTCACATGGCTGGTAATTATGGATCATAGTAATTAATAGGGGTTGCAAAAGGCTTCCCGATTAATTATTATATTTGTCCCAAAAAGGGATTGAAACTGACCACTTGGGGGAGTAAGAACGTAGTAATAACTCCTGGACGAGTATTTAAGTCCTGAAAGAAAATATCATCACAATCATTTTTTTTAGCACTATGTCAAACTCAAACTCAAACTCAAACTCAAACTCAAACTTTAACGCTCAAGATTTCTTATTCCTTAAGCTCTGTCCGATAATGTAATAAGGCTATATTGCAGACTGGAATGCAGGGCCTAGCGGCCTTGAAGCAAGGAGCTTAACAGTATATACGCGAGTATATACTCTCGGAACATAATCTGGCTTTGATACCGGTTTTATTTTTCAGAAACTTGGGATAATCCGAATATCGCGACGAAGTGTTCCGAGACCCACTACTAGTATTGTCCTTTGAGTGGTCAGTTTTAATCCTGTATTACTCTCCATGATGACAAAATTAAACGTTTCTCAACATTCGCAGTGTTGTTCCGACCTTGGGCTCTTGGGTACGCGCATCCAAGACCCTATGATGGACTTCCTTAGATGTCTGAGAGAGTAATCTTTCTTTTTTGCCTACATACATATAGCGCTCTTGTAGGGAAGGGCCCGATGCATTGATGCCGCCAAACAGCGTCAGTGCTCCGACCCCACCAGCACGTCCACCTCCGTATAAGAGGAAACGAACTAAGCACACTTTAATCCACGCACGATTTAATCCGTTAAATGTGCTAGCTCTGCGCCCCAAGCGGATTCGCTCCCCGAATCCCTTACGACGCTCTTGGGTTGAACGGAAACCCCGTCCAGGCCAAGACCTGCTCCTAATGACATTTAATGTTCATGCCCGTGCAATAATGTAGCATATTCTTCGGATATGGGGATTCCGGGGGAAGTGCTTTCCTGCCCTGTTCTCATAGATAATTGCCTAGTCTGTGTATCTGCCCTGGCCGTACCATCCAAAGAACGGCATACATTGCCCGCCAATTATCTAACAGCCCCCGTCCACTAACATGTTACTCCCACATCCCTTTCCGTCGTGTCCTAGTCCTCTATTCTACTGTGCTCCCTCCTGCCTTACGCGGGAAACAAAAAGCAAACTCCTCCGCTGGCAATACACTTATCTCACTAGAATTTCCCTCACCTGCTACTGCTACCGCTACCGCTACCTTTTCCTGATATCTAAAATATGTCAACAATTGCTGTCATGTGGACAATACCTTTTTTGTTTTGAATAAAATTGCATGCACTGAAATTGGCGCCAGACTTGCATGTATTTCCCGCCTAGGGAGTTGTGTATGTGTGTGCGCGAGGATTATTCCCTGTCAGGTTCGAGTTCGGAGTAGTCTGGGTCTTCGGTGTTGTCGATGTATCTTTTGTCACTTTTTTGGTTGAGGATGCGGTCCTTCTCGATTTCGTTCATCAGCTCGGCTCTGGATTTCACGTGGACAAATTGCTCAAAGTCGCCGATTAGAGTGGTGGCAAGGCTTTCGGTAATGCTTGCAAAGAAGTTGAGCGCACCAAAGAGACAGGAGAGTGCGATCCGGACGATTGAGAAGATCACGGTGAGCACAAAAACCCTCTTCTTGTTAGTCTTTCTGAAGTTCTCCATGGGGTCTCTGCAAAGCAGTACCCAGGGAGTGATGAATGTGTCCATGAACATCCCCACAATGCCGTTCCAGATTGCGTCCAAAATGCTCTTTGGCCTGGGCCTCCTCCCTCCCAGTAGTTTGTGGCCAAAGTTAAAGATCACGGATGCGGTCTGGAACATCCCCCCCAAAAAGTACCTGAAGAAGTGGATCAGTCCGACTCTAAAGCCCTGAATGAATCCCTCCAGGAACGTCAGGTCGTCGTCGGTTAGGCCTCGCTTAATCTCCACAAACAGGGCCTTGAACCCCCTCTTCATCCCGGAGTAGATCGCAACCAGGTGTGTCAGTCCCAGGGACGGCAGCACTCTCCTCTTTAGCTGTCTAGAGTAGGATGAAACCAGAAAGTGCAAGAACTCCGCGATGTCCACCACCAACGCGTCCTTGTGCAGCGAACTCACATTCAGTATCATATGTGGAGTGTCCAGTGGCAGTATGTTCATGAACAATAAAGCCTCTGGAGTTAAAGTATCGATATCTATGGTATCGTCTGAAGTCCGGATGGTGATTGTCACAATGATGTCACTGATCTCCAGGGTTCTAATGTACAGAGGCTTGCCTATCTTCAGCTGGTCCCACGGAGTCCTTGTAATGTACATTGGGAGTCCGTAGCCTCCGGAGACGTAGCACACCAGAGACCCCAGGTAGTTCATCTCTCTGTGGCTCTTCTTCTCTATCATCTTTTGTCTCGTCGAGTGCATCCACAGGGTCTTTTGTCTGGAGTAGGTTATTATATTCATGTTCTCAATCTCCTTTGAGACCATAAAGTAGAGGGTCTGCACCACCAGTCTCTCCAGATTGCAGCAAATCTGCGACACCGTTATGTTGATCTCGTCAAAGATGGGAGCGTATATCGGACTCATTAGGGATCTGGAGACGGTCAGCGAGAAGAATCTGTTGTCCAAGTCCCTCGCGGAGCCCAGACTCTCCGTCCCAGCTGCCGGCCCGCCCAGCCCCATCTCCTCGTCCCTAAACCTAACCGAGTTCCCCACCACAGCTCTGCTTCCGCGGCCCAGTCCGCCCCTCCCAAGCCTGGACCCGGGCCTCTCGTTCTCCAGAGACTCCGTCTCGGTTACTTGGTCCAAATCTCTCAGCTGTCTTGGATTATCTGACCTATCCGATACCTGATTACTACCTGAGGTCTTCAAGATCACCGGTATATCACCTGGTAAAAAGTGATCAATGTGGATTGAAGATAAGCCCAGATTCAAGATGATCTTGCCACTAGTCAGGAGAGTCCTCTCCATGAAGCTGGAGATCAAGATCACGATCTGGATCAGCGAGGCCAGCACCCCGTCGTAGATCCTGTAGTACTTGGCACTCCAGTCGACCGCGTCGCCTCCGTAGATGTTTCCCTGATCGTCGTCGTCCCCGGCCAGCTCCTGAATCTCAGACCCCACCGACATCATCCTCCGCTTGACGTACTTTTCGCAGTTCACGCAGTCCCTGTACACCTTTCGGAGCAACTTTAGCACCCTGTTCAGATCCGGATTCTCCTTTGGGGAGGCAGACCCCCCGGCCGAGTTCAGCTCCCGGCTCAGGAACTGGTAGATGTCTTTAACGGCCTCGCTGAGCAGCTCGAACGTCCTCCCGTCCAGGGAGTCATTCGCCCCGGACGCTTCCTTGTTCTGAGAGTGGTAACTAACTGACTGGAGACTCGCGACACGTCTCCCTGCAGACTGGCCGGCCGTGGGGACGTCCTCCTCCTGGTCGGACTCGTAGCAACTGCCCAGCTCATGGATCTCTCCGTTGCTCTGGCGGTTCCTCAGCCTCCTCTTGAGCCTCAGTCCCCTCCTCCTCAGAAGCTCCATCCTGTTGTGGTCGGCCCCGGCCTCGTGCTGGAGCTGCGAGTCGCTCTCCTCGTCGATCTGGATGGTTTTCCCAAAGATCTGCCTCCTCCTGCTCTGGCCACTAAACAGGTGGTTCACCCGGTGGGTGAAGAGCGCCATGATGCTCTTCTTGGTCCCGGCAATCGGGGCCCTGCTGTTCCTCAAGTGGTCGTGGCTGATCAGTCTCAGCCTCTCAACATTGGAGGCAGTCCCCGGATTCCTTCGGTACTCCCTGCTCTCCGAAAACCCTACCAGCTTATAGCACAAGTTCATTATAGAGTCACAAGCCACGTTCAGCACCGACATTAGGCGGATGTTCTGCGGGAGGATGCTCGCGGAGACGTGGAAAAGCGAGCCGTGAGTCACCAACACCAGCTCGTTCTGGTGGATCCAGGAGATGCTTGTCCTTGGAATGAAGAACGAGATCCTGAACCCAATCCACGAGATCTTCCTCATGCTCCCCGAGCCGAGCTTGTGGTGCTCCTCCGCGTCCGGAAGCGACCCGGACTGCTCTCCACCTCCTGACCTCTCCCCCGTCTTTCTGGACCCATCCACTCGGCCCTGGGAGGCTCTTGCTGACAGGTGGTTGGTCCTCTGGTACTTCCTCCTCGGATTCAGGCCGTCGTCCATGCCGTCCTCGTTGCCAAGGCCCCCCACCCCCCTGTTGCCTCTGGGTGAAAGGCCTGGGAGGTGAATCCTCCTCTCCGCGGGGCCTCTAGCCTCGCCCCGGATACTGCCTAGTTTGTCCGGCCCCAGACTCAGCAGACTCTCGAGATCCGCGCCCCAGGGGGACCCGCTACTGATGCTCTGCACGCTCCCGTTGAGGAGCTTCTCGGCGTACTTCCTGTTGTCCAGGATGGTCAGCACCCTGGTTCCCTTGGAGTTCACCATCAGAAACACGTACAGCCTTCCTGTTCTTGGCTTGCTCTGGATGGAGCTTAGTCCATTGTTGGAGACAGCACTAGTGTCCGCGAATGGATTCTGGAACCTACTGGACAGCCTAGAGTCCTGCACCTGGCTCGGAAGCCCTCCGCTTAGATGCTTGGTATTAATGGGATTGGAACTCGCGTGGGAGGCCTTGTCGCTGAGCTTGACAAAGGAGATGACGCTGATTTGGTCCTTAATGGCGGTCACGGAGTGGGTGGTCCAGACTGACTTGCTCACATTGAAGGGCCTGATCCCAATAAGCTCGCAGTCCCAGTTCTTGGGGATGTAGGGAATCCGGGTCTTGGGAGGTATCACGCTAATGTCCGCGCTCTTTGCAGAGAATATGTCAGGGTAGACGTAGCCCGTGGCGTGGAGGTGATTAATGTAGGTTTTCTTCTTAGATCTAGGTGGGTTCTGTCCGCCAGAGACTGAGCCTCCCTTGTCGCTATTCATGCTGGTGACCGTCCTGGAGAGATCCTCCAGCTGGGAGGTGCCCACGCTTACGGCGTCCATGACCGCCTTTTTAGATCTGTAGTAGTAGTTGTGGGGCTTGCTGATCTCGGGAGTGTCGTAGGCGATGTAGTAGCTTGAGAGGTTACATATCTCAAAGAAGGGAGCCTCCGCCACCGAGAAGATGACAAAGTAGGCCGAGTCCCTGAGACTTGTAGATCCCGAGGCTGCGGTGCCCAAAATAGCAGGTATAATCTGTATGGTGATTAGCAGTGGATCCTTATTTTCTGACTCTGAGAGGGAGCTCGATACCGTCATCTGCATAGATGCTCCACTGGTTGTGTTGGACAGCCCCTGATAGGCAGACCTCGGGTTCCCGGCCGAGGGCTGACTCTGCCCCCCCCCCGGTGGATGCGGCCGGGGAGACTCCGGTACTGGAGTGGTGGTCGTGCCGGTGGTGGGCGGGATAGGCGTGTTGGGGATGGAGCACGATTTGAAATTTGTTCAGCTGAGGAGTGTACTCCATTCTCTGGCCGGAGAAGAGGGAGAACTCCTTGGAAGCTTGCAGCGGCTCGGAGCTGCCCTCGATAAGAGGCTTGCAGATCCAGACGTTGGGGTCGTTCCCGTGGTAGGGCCTCCTTTCATTAGGCCTCAGGAGGACTCCGTCACAGGAGAGAGAGGTCCTGGGAGGCAGCTTGAAGTCTCTGGAGCTGAATCGGTGGTACTTTCTGCCGGTCTTTAGAGGCCCGAACTCGGGGCTCTCCTTGTCGCCTCCAGGACGGCTCCCCAGGCCGTCGGAGCGGCCAGTGAGTGGAGCACTATCCTCTGCGTGGCCGTCTCCATGGTTCTCGTCGTCCTGGTCCTTGCTGTTTCTGAACAGAATGATGCTCGCATCCCTCATGTCCGAGTCGAGATCCACGGGATTCGAGTGGCTTCTTCTTATGGTCTGGTGCATCTCCCTCGAGTTGGTGAACTTGTGGATGACGATGGGAAACGGAAGCTGCGAGACGAACTCGTACTTGTTATAGAAGGATACCAGCGGACAGTTGAGCTGCGAGAGGAGGTCATTATTGTGGGTAATTGCTCCAATAGATACCGTTGGTCTCTCCTCGTCTCCTTGATCCTGGCTTCTTGTATCCGAAATAGGAGTCAGAGGCAGCTTAATTGAGTAGCTCGTACCCAGACTCGAGAAGTCATACTTGGAGGAGATCTTGGAGATGTGGTTAATCACAAGACTGCTCGAGACCATCCGACTAAAGTCGCTCCAGCCAGAGATACTTCCCTTCCTGACCCGAGCAGTAATCCTCAGGCTCCTCGTGAGGAAGTCCAAGGTGAAGGACCCCACCCTCATGCTCTTCAGGTTCTCAATGGACGTAAAGAACCTGTACATCGGGGGGAGAGGCACTATCTTAAAGCTGGTGGACAGCAGGGCTCTGACCTCGTTTCTCTCCGGGTCCTCGCCCCTCTCCCCCTCCTCCAGGTCGTGGGGCCTCGCCTCCGTCCCTTCCTTACCCCTCCCTCTCCTTTTGTCGTTGGCCTGCTTGAGCTGATTACTCCCGCCGGGACTTGCCAAGTCGTTGTAAAAGAGACAAATGATGGAGTCCGTCGTGTTCTCCACTCTGGAGAGAGCCGAGAAGAGGATCCTCTTGGCCGAGGTTGAGACGCTGATGGTGAAGTTGGAGATCGCGTCCGCGAGCTTCTCCCTGCCTGACTCGCCAATACTGCCAAAGAAACCCTGCAGCAGCTGGCTGTAGAAGGGATTCCAGGCGTTGAAGGGGTTCCCCGAAACCCGACGCAGACTGATGTTCTGCGAAATCGTGCTCCCGAACGGAAACGAAACCAAAATGCTCTCGGATCTATAAATGAACTCGCTCATCTGGGCATTCCTTGACTGGACATAGTCTGTGGACTGCTGGGTATTCGTGAACAACGGGTAACTGCAGTACTCCAGCGGACTGCCGTTCACATACACAACCAGACTGATCTTCTGTCTACATATCGGCAGTTCCAGCTCCTGCTGGGACTGAATTATATAATCCACCGACCTTCCACTCAAAAATTGAACGAGCGCGGCAAACTCACGCCGGTACACGTGCCTAAGCCGGCTGTAGTTGGAGTCACCCACCCTCTGGGCCCGACTCCTTCTCCACTCCTTCGAGTGCAATCTTGGCCCCGGCTTGCCCAGAACCGCGGCCTCCGCACCAGAGGCGGACGCAGGAGCCCGCGATCGCGCCTCCAGCCCCACCTGAGATCTCGTCCGACTCTCCCTCAGCTCCTCCAGATCCGGCGAGTCCGCCTCCGACTCGGCGGGCTCTCCGCCCGCCAGTGTGGGGAGACTCAGCCCGCCCGCCATTTTCAGTCTGATTTGGATGGGAAAAGGCAAAGAGTTTGTGAGCTTTAGGAGCGGAGTCAGTTTTATGGAGTATGCATAGCTTGTGACATACTTTTCGGAGGTGGGGATGTCCACGCACTCAACCTGGCAGCTGAACGCCATCAGGGACTCGAATGTCAGGGACGAGACTTCGTTTGCGAGCTTGGCCTTGGCCACATTTCCCGGTTGCGTCGTCATGATCTCGTGGATCAGCATCTTCAAGATAGTGAATGGGACCGAGTGCAGTCTCGACTGAATCCTCCGGACCGACCTCTCATCGACCCTGATCCTCTCCTCTCCCTCCAACAGGATCTCGTGTCTGCTGGACTGACCGCTCGGGGACGGGGCTGTCTCCCTCTCCTTCTCCCTCTCCTCCTCCCCTCCCTCCCTGCTTCTCCTCCCCAAGTTCTGACGACCCCCGTCTCCCCTCTGGATTGGTGGCCGGTTCTCCGTCCCCTCGTCCTGCTCAAAGGCTCCTCCTAGACCTCCATACCTATCGGCCTCATCATCATAGCAGTCCTCCTCTACATCATTGTGACTCAGAATCGGGACTATGCTGGGTTCCATGTCTCCCAGCAAAAACCAGGACAGCGGAATCGACCTCCTCGAGTACGGCGGGATGTCCATGTAGGGGAAGCATCCGCCCGAGGAGGCCTCGTTGCCTCTCCGGCCGCAGTCCGCGTCCTGGCTCCTGTCCGTCGGGCCACCCGAGGGCCCTCCGCCTCTCCCCCTGTTGCTCCTCCTGGACGGCTCGGTGAACAGTGTCCCACAAAAATGGCGGATCCCGTGCCGCCAGTTCGCCGTCACTCTAAAGACTATGTTTGTTGCATTCTCAATCTGCACACAAGTACCTAGAGTCCAGATCCATTCATTTGGGAGAGTCCCGGATTCGGGCTCTAGCACAAGTATAAATCCCAGAATACCCAATCTATAGGCTCTTCTATATAAGGTATCGTCCTTGAGCTTTCCGATGGACGACCAGGTGGACTGGGCAATGATGAACCGGTGGATCATCATCTCCACTCCTTCGGATGCCATGTCCAGCGCCGGAGTGGCCAGCTCCAGCTGCTCCGCCAGCTGTCTCAGCTCCTGCTCTGCCAACCCAGTTGACCCATAGAGCAGCTCCGACTTCTTCTCCTCCAGCCACAGATGCTTCCCCGCCGCCCTCCGTCTCCTCTTGGGCACCCCTAGCGTGCACAGCTCCCCCAGTATATCGCTCAAAATCAGCCCCGGGCTGTTCTTCAGCTGTCTGTTCCTCGTCCTCTCCTGTCCCTTCTGCTCCCCCAAACCATCCACGTCAATCACGTGGGTCTCCTTGGCTCTCCTCTCGCCGTCTGCGACCCGTCCTCCCACTATCTGAGCCGTAATGTTCAAGAATCCATTCAAATCCTGGTTCTGATCTCCCAGACACTGATGACCCCTTCGTCCTGTCTTGTGGTGATGCTGGCCCTTTGAGCCTGAAATATCTCTGTTGCGGTCACTATTTCGGTTTGCCTGTATTCTTGCAGCTGTCTTCTGGCCCTTTCTGTGGGTGAACTTCTCCACCGCCATGTAGACTGGGAGCTTGATCGGGACGCTGCAGTAGTCCCCCGACTCCAGGAGGAAGCTCCTTAGCCCCCTCGCCTCCTCCTCGCCGCCCCCCATCGCTCCTCTTTTCCCGGGCCTCCCCGGGCCGGCCTCCCCCTCCGGACCTCTGCAAGCGTGGACCGAGACAGGCTGGACTATTAGGAATGACTGTCCGATGTCATTAATGACTCGGACGGAGCTGATCCTCCTTTCATAGGCAAAGATCAGTCCGAGCAGGTGAGAGTTCTTAAAGTCGCTCAGAATCAGCCGGAGGTTCTGCAGAAAGCCTGAGGTCAGCTCCAGCGAAATGGACTCCGTGCAAAAGTCCACCTCCAGAATGGGCCACGCGTCAGCTCCCGGCCTCGATGTGGAGTAGAGACAGTCCAACTCAGAGACAGAGGCCGGGGCCAAAGCCGAGACCGACCTCCGCTGCAGCCCCTCGCCCTGACGCACCAAACGCATCTCCAGAGTGTATGGGAAGGGCCGGATAATCGTGATCATGCAGTCCATGATTGGATCATGAGTGATCGCGCTCACAACCCCGGTGAGTCTGCAGGAGACGTCCTCCGGGAACCTCACCTGGCACTTTGTGTTGTCGATACTCAGTCTTAGAATGTCAATATTATCATTATGTATCACGATATTAAAGGATGAAAGCCGGTACTCAAATGTTAGCTGTCTATGCTTATCCAGATGAGACTTTGGAAGCTTTAAAAGTGACAAGAATCTGTACTTGTTGAACAGATTGGAGATGCTCTCGTACGAGCTGCTCTTCAGCCCCCTAAACACCCACTCCAGGGGAAGACTGGAGTACCTGATCAGGCCCGAAATCACCGAGTAGATGGTGTTCTCCGTGATCACCACCTTTTGGTGCTGTCTCTCCTCTCCGGAGTCCCTCCTTCCCTGAAGGACCGGGTCCAGGTACTCCCCGTACCTATCTGTCTCCTTGGGCGAGGAGCAGACCACCGAGTCGTTGCTCGTGTAGATACCAAAACGTCTGTTCTTGCCCAAATTCTGCAGCATCTCCTGTCTCAAGTGCCTCCTCACCGACTCCGGAATGTAATGCGCATTCGAGTGGGGAAGCGGAAACCCCAAGTAGTAGATCAGTATTACCTGACTCTCCTGCATCGAGCTTGACGAACACGAGGACTCGGACGACCCCAGGGACGACCCCTCCGAAAGCTCGTCTGAACTTGCGTCTCTAGACTCCTGCCGAACTCCCACCCTCTCGTCTCGGATGCGTCCGCTCCCCAGGCTGGACCCCGGTCTGCTCAGACACATGATGGTTGGCAAAACCTGGCTCAGAAATGACCTTCTAGCCTGAGCGTGGGTCTGGGCCGGAGGAGTCGTCTCGAGAGGGACGGAGGGGACGGAGGGGGCGAAGGGGTTCAGGATAGCCTCCGGGACGATGTAGGACTTTCTGCTCCTCGAGTACACGAGGGAGTAGTAGGCGATGGAGTCCCTGACTTCCTTGAAGTTGCTGATGAAGAGCTTGATCTCCTGCAGAATGTCCATGGAAACTGAAATGGTGACCTCGCTAATCACAAATTCTGTCTCAATGTGGTAGCCGGTCCAATACTTGGATATGCTGGAGTTCCTTACTCCACTTGGAGTCGAGAATATCTTTAAATGGCTGATGAATAAAAGGAAATCACGCTTAATACGATCCGGTACCGTTTTTGTTAAGCTTAGATAGATATTACGGCCGTTCAAAGTATGCAAATACAAATACCTTCTTAGAGAGGTAATTCTGCAGTAGTTGCATGTGCAGCAAGACTCGCCCTGCTTGGAAATCGGCAGCACACCAAACTGAGCCAGCGCCTCCTCCCTGATCCGGACGGGAAAACCGGGCAATATCCTCGTCTCGCTGCACTCCCCGGCTATCTGAAAGGTCTCATTCGTCATCTCCGCACTCGCCTCGAAGCTCAGCAGTATGGAGAACGCCGTCCCGTTCAGAAACTGGCTCTCCCTCCCCCCGGAGCCCCTGGACTCCCTAAGACCCGCATCCTCCCTCTTCACTCTGTAGGACACGCCCCCGTGCCCCACCCCCACCTCCGGAAGCTCCTCCGTCCCGCCATCCTCCCTCCTACCTCCCTCGCTCGAGGGCAGAAAGTAGCTCGAGTAGGCCGGCCTCAGACTCCTGTGCACCGCGAGCTCCTGCCGCTTCCCATACCTGCTCGACTTGGTGATGTAGTCGTAGTCTGCCTGGTCATAGGTCGAGATGTTCCGTCTGAATGCAAAGATCTCGTACGAATTGGCAAAGAGCCGCCCACACCCTACTCCCTCCTCCGTGTGGAGATCTTTAATCCCCCCTCCCCGGGATTCGAACCTCCGGACTCCCCTGCCCCCTTTTGCCCGGATATGTCGGCCGATCCGTCCCCCACCGTCCAAGTCTGTCTCCTGGAGGTCGACCTCGCACCCCACAAACTCCAGCTCCTCCTCCCCGTCCTCGTCCTCAAAGTCACCAAGCGTGGGACCCGAGTCCTCCCTGCCCCCCCCGTGGGGATCCTGAATCCTGATCCTGAAGGTGTCTCTGTCGTGGCCCCTCTCCCTTGTGCTCCTGGGCGCCGGCACGCAGTGCACTGCCTTCGACATCCAGTCCACCGCCACCTCCTCCAGAGTTAGCTGGTCGATCTCGTCCTTGGTCAGATTCTCTCGACTCACCACGCTCATGTTCTCCTTCACGTTGTCCCTGTGGAACCAGATCTCCAAGTTGTTCAGTGACATCTGAAACTTGAAGATACGCTCCTCCTCCGTGCTCCCTCCTGCCATGTGTCTGGACTCCCTTCTGGCCTTGTGCTCGCTCTCCGGGGTCCGGTTCCCCGGACCGCCCTCGTAAATCGGAGAGAGGTGGAGGCCTCCGCCTCCCTCGTTTGACGACCTCCGCTTGAACAGGCTAAAGCTCCTCCTTCTGGGGCCGCCCTCCGGTCCCTCTGCAGGCCCCGTCTGGAGACTCTCCTCGCTGCTGACCGCCTCCTGGGCGGCCCAGCGTGGATCCTCGTCCCTGGGCGTGTACCCCACTGAGGATGAGTTCGAGGAGAGCTTTTGTCTGAGCGAGACCCACCCACTGAGCAGCCCACTTACCTTTTTCTGCGACCTGGAGATCCTGTGCGCGTGATTCGCCAAGGTAAAGTAGTCCAGAGACCCCTCGTGAATCACGCTCAGGTCCTCCCCGCCTGTGCCCTGCCCTCCAACCACATACACTCCTCTCTGGTCGGAGACTTGCTCAGCATTCACGGAGAGCCTGTAGTCCAGCCTCGCGGGGGTCTCCTCGTCCGGCCCGAACTCCGCCAGATCCCCATTGAGCATGTTGGACTCCGACAGACTCGAGTCCAGCCTTGCCGGCCCCCCAGGCTCTCTGCAGCTGCAGACCAGAAACGGGTCGGGCCTTACCGTGGTGCGGGACCAGGGACATGCGCCCCCCTCCCGAACTAGCTCCCCGGTACCCTGGCTTCCCGGGGCTGGCCCTGGCTTGCTGGAGCTGGAGCCAGAGCCGGTCCTTCGCTCCTCCTGAAGAATCTCCAGATTGAAGTCCTTGAGGCTCTGGTCGAACCTGAGAACAAAGCCGTCCTCCGGCCTAAACTCGAGGGAGTTCCAGGGCCTCACGCGCTCCTCCAGACTGGCCGTCACCGGGAGAGCCAGCACAATGGGGATCGAGCCGTCCAGGGGAAAGAAAAGCGGACTCGTTACATCAAAGTTTGCATAGTCAAACCTGTTCACGCAGTAAACCTCGTCTGCACCCTCCACGCCGTTCCATCTAAACATGGAGCCCCCCACGTCACGCTCGGAGGAGTGCTGCTCTCGTCCTAGTACATCCTCCAAGCCATCAGCCACATAATCCGATCTAGTACTCCTTGATGCCACTCCAAAGCTAGAAATATTCATGGTATCACTTCTTGTATCCACGTAAAAATATCTCATAGTAGATCCTGGACATCTTGGATACCTCATTCGGATGAGCCAGATATCGTTCCACCAGCTGTTGATTCTTTGAATATAGGGGGCGGAGACGGAGAAGGTGGTGAGGCTGAAGATGAATCTAAAGTTGTTAAGGTTTGCTTGGATCTGGAGATAGTGGTCTCCCACGGCGTTGATAATGACGCCAAGGAGCTCCGGCCTGCTCATCATGCATTTGGCAAAGCAGGGGTCCTCCTCGCGACTGAGCTCGAGCCCCTCCTCCTGGCTGATCTCGTCCTGGAGCCGCGCCAGGTCCCGGGAAAAGTCCTTTGTGGAGTCCTCCCCGCCGCTCCTCCTCAAGGCATAGCTCCTCAGAATGAAAGTGTCGTCCATCACGGGGATCCTCGCGCCATCTATTGCAAACACGATCGGGATGCTGACCATTCCGAAGAGGACTCCGCGAGTCTCCGGGACCGCGTGGCAGCCTCCCTCGCCCTCGGGATGAGAGCTCGTGGAGAGCACGAAGCACGAGTTAACGGACGGAATAAAGATGTCCAAGATCGGGTCTCTGCTCTCCGGGGTGTCCTCCGGCCCCGTCCTGAGGAGGCCTCTCGTGGCAGCCCCGTCTATGCTGTAGTCGCCTCCGATGTTCCTGACGAACGGGAGCTGCACTCGCAGCTGCGAGATCTCCAGACTAATCCGGAGTGACTCGTGATCCGGGGGGCCGCCGCCCCCCTCCTTGTCCGTCTCCAGGGCAAACAGAAAGCTGATGTTGTGGCTAAAGGCCACCGCCGGGTGGAAGGAGTTGGAGAAGACCGAGATGTAGTAGTCGTCGCTCCTGCTGGGGCCCGGAGCCCCCCAGCCTCGTCCGGGCTGCTCCCCACCCGTGGAGACGCAGTCAGGGTCGGCGTGCTGTCCGACCGTCTGGCTGATTCTCCTCGAGTAGACCTCAAAGTACCTGGAGGAGACACTGTCCGACATCTCCAGGTCGTTGAACTCGGGGAAAATCACCACCATGGTGTTGAATTTGGACTTGACCTCGAATGATGCCACGGGGACGCTCCCAAGCGACCTCAGTATGCTCGTGATGGTATCACCATGCCTCGGCTCCGAATCCTGCACATGATGCACACCGAAAAGCAGATCCTCGCGTCCAGGGAAACTCTGATCCTGAGCCATCTTGAACCTCTTGTGCGACAAGCCTCCCTTGCCTGCCAACAAAGCCTCATCCAGGTGGACAGTCTTGAACTTGTCGTACATGAAGGAGACGTCTATCAGCTGCCTGAACACCAGAGGAACCACCGACAGGAAAGTTGGGGAAATGGTGATGTCGATGGAGATGGAGCTCGCGGCCGGGCCTCCGAGACTCACCTCGTTGCTCTTGAGCGTGATCATCGGGATGATGAACACCTCTCTTCCGCCCCGGAGACACATTTTGTGTCTGCTCTCCACGCCCACGTCAGGCCCCACACTCTCCATGGGCCTCTTGCCAAAGACGGGAAACAGCTTTGGTCTTGAATTGAGCAGCAGATCCGGATGGTTAAAGGGCACCGCCAGAGGCAGACTCAGCCCGTACTCCCAGCTCGGAAACAGCTCGTCCCCCATCTCGTCCCTGCTTAGATGCCTCCTCCTCCGGTCAACCGTTATGTACTCAGGCAGCATGGAGGAAGAGTACTCGGACAGAGAGCTCTTCAAGGGAGACAGACAAACGTACTCCAGACTTGACGAGGTTTTTGTCAAGAACATATCAACAGTGCTAGTCGTCGTGCTGACGGATCCACCTGATTTCTTGGAGCTGTGGCCCCCTTTAATCCTCTCATAAAGGATGGACCAGATGCAGATATCCCTGATCTTGAATTTGACCACAAACACGCGGGTCGCCTCCTTCCTGAGAACCAGCCTCAAGCAGCTCAAGAACCTCTTGAGAACATCCTCGCCCTGCTCATTCCCCTTGTACTCGAGAATGTCCCGCAGGTGGACGACGACCTTGAGTGTCATCTTCTTTAGTGAGAAGTCCAGCATCCCCCACGTTCCGTTCCTGACCACCATCACGCTCATCTCCCGGAACCCGGTCTTGATCCTCCACTCCCTCCCGTCCCCCAGACACTTGGAGGAAATCGAGGTCTGGATGCAAAAGTTCAGTCTCAGACCAACCGACTCAGCCGCCAGAACTGCTGTCCTCGGGTTGTACCTGCTCGAGTCGTACATCCTGCTGTTGAAGCAGAACAGAGGCCGAACCAGCGTAAGACTCTCACTGGAGAACTCCAAGGCCTCCCTGTGGATCTCCAGCAGCTGGTTGTCTATCAGCCGGTTCTTGTAGAGCTTGTCAGAGTTTACCAGGAAATGGACGTAAAAGTTCTCAAAGCTTAAGCTCACCTCCACAAAATACTCGTCCCTGTTCTTCACCTCCCCCATCAAATCAATGCTCAGCCCGCCACAGCCTCGACAAAAGTCTGAGGACTCCAAGGGAGGTCTCTCCGCCTCCGCCTCCCCCGCCGTCCCTTGCCTTGAAAGCCGGTAAGCCTCCAGCGGGGACTCCCTCTCCAGGACAAAGTCGGAGCTCCAAAGACTGTTTCTCTCCCGTCTAAACTGACCCGAGATCCTCTTGTAGAGACTGAAAATCGACTTGAGTCGGATCATATCGTCGTCTGTGAAGAAAAAGTTACCGTTTCTGACCTTTGAGATTACCGAAATCACGTACTTTGTTGTCTCGGGAGCTCCCTCCTCCAAGCTTGACTGACTCTCATCCGTGCCTCCCTCTCTGGCCCTGATCCTCACCTCCAGACTAAGAATAGGATCCCCCTGCATATCTGACTCGGTACCTATTTTTCTGGAGGCCTGAAACTGATCTGAGTGAACTAAAACGTAGGGAAAATGCGAAATATCTCCACTCTTTGTATGCATCTTTTGAGTCGGTACTAGATGTCCAGATAACTTTGAGAAAACTACACTTGGAGTGAAGAAATGCCTCCCTGAGAAGTCACTCCTTAACCTCTGGTATCCCAAGTTCTGGTCCCCCAGTATTATATTGTTAATAGACTGGATGAACACCTCCCCGAGAGCAATGCTCACCGTCATTCTGCTCCGGCCCGCCAAACTTTGCATGCATCTGATGCTCAAATCAAATAGAGAGAGCTGATACAACAGATATTCAGTATCGTAGATCTGGACTGAGGCCTCATCCAGTCTAACTGTCAGACACTCCAGGGATCTCAAACCCCCAGATCCAGAATGCCGGGGCCCTTTGGTCTCTATCTTATTCACCCTAAAGGAAGACACGTTCCGGAACATCCTCCCCAAGTCCACCTGCGACCTCTTCGGAAATACCAGGAGCTCGTACCCATTGATGGCCGTCATAATCGCCGGAAACACGTTCACGGAAACCCTGGACAGACTCAGGTCCAGCTGTCTCTCCGACAGCTGAACCGACAGCCCCCCCACCCAAAGGAACTCCAACCGCCTCTCCTCCTCTCTCCTCTGCCTCTCTGAAAAGCCAAGTCCGTCTCGTCCCGGATCACGAGCACCCTCCTCTGGTTGGTTTGCCAACATGCATAGAGAGAGCCCCTTCATCTCCAGAAACAAGGTTCCCCGGCCTACTCGAGTTTGGAGACATAGAGACGTTAATCCTATTTGGATACCCGTGAAAGAGACATTTTCCTCGATAAAGTAATCATTCTGCAGCAAGTACCTCAAGATCTCATTATACAAGAGACTCTCGCTGACTTGGCCCGTCTCATCGTCCTCGCGCTTGTACTCGTACTCACAGCTTGCCAGATTCCCAAAGCTGCTGTTCAGGGTGAGTCCGGTAAGGCCTCTGAAGATTGACTGGCTGCTCTCCATCACCCTGTAGGTCTTTAGCGACTGGAGGAAGTCGTCCGGAGAGACCAAAATCTCAGAGACGATCCGAGTTACCTTCTTGTCCAGCGTCTCCGCGGGCCACCTGTCCGGACTCCTCAGATCCCTCAGATCCTGGCCCCCAACCCTGAACGTGGTCAGTCCCAGCTCTGGAAGACTCTCCGCCCGCGCTCCAGGACACCTCCTCCGGTTCCCGGGAGACAGTTTGCATGCCATACAGCCGGGGTGGCTCCTTGTATCATGAAGATGCTTATCTAAGCTTAAGTGCCTTGTGGAGTATCTGGAGGCCGTATTTGTAGTATTTGGGTATCTTGAGGAGACCCGGATGCCTTGTAAGGATAGCGAGTAGAGAGCATTGTCCTTGACTGAGATGCTGATCATCTCCATCAGCGATCTAACGAGGTGGGCCTCGCTCGTCCTGCTGGATCTAGAAATGATCGAAAGGATGTTGGAGGTTACATTGGGTATCAGACTCGCAACCCTCCAAATCCCCTTCAAGTCGTGCAAGACCAGATCCGAAATCTCCACGGAATTTGAATTAAAGTGAGGCAAGTACTCATCATCCATGATATTATAGTCAAATCCTGGACAAAAGCCCGGTATTACTGTATCACTCGGTACCTTGATATCTCTAAGAGTAACACGGCCAAAGAGCTGGTGAATGCTTAGCGTCAGCCCCACGCCAGGCCTCCCCCCTCCGTTACGCCCGGGCTCCCCCACGCCAACCTCGTTGTCGTCTATGTCCACCAGTCGGAGTCTGCTGGCCCTCTTGGCCCTCCGAGACGCCCTCCCCACAAAGGTATCCATGCAATCCTCAAACCCGCAATCCCTCCCGTGGCCAGCCTCAAGGCTGTGGCGACTGCAGCAGCCCGTCCCGACCTCCAGAACCCTCGCCCCAGGCAGAAAGGTCAGCGGAAAGGCCCTCACCACATGGGATGCCGTCCTCATCAGCGAGCCGTGCCCGCCGGTACTCTCCGGCCTGCTCCTGCCTCTGCCGAGCTGTCCGCAGGCCAGACCAAACTCACCCTCGAGGACCTCCAGTCTAAAGATCTTCATCGAGGTCTGTCTGTGGTAGAACGAGATCTTGTCGGCCAGCATATTCAGGTCAAACTCAAAGATGAGCCCCGACATCCTCCCCAGCACGCCCTCTCCTGGGAATCTCTCTAGTAATAATGACCTCATCCAATCCGGTACCGGTGATGCTTTGGACGAAATTGATGATAAATCGCTCATCACCACTGAAACTCGTCCCTTTGGGATCACCACCTGCATTCTCCCCTCGCTTGAAAACCACCTCTCAAACGTTGAAAACTTCATACAATCTATCTCCTTTGAATCTGGTATCCAAACATCCTTATCACGGGTAACGCTTTTGGCCTCTGCAAACTTCTCCCAGGTGTTCCCCCCCAAGACCTTCTCCAGCACAAACCCGTGCAGAGCCTCTGGGTCGACACCAGGACTCCTCCCGAAAGCCCTCCAGAACCCACCTCCCTTTGAAGAAAAGCCCTCCCTCAGAAACTCATCGGCTGACATGTGGAGGGCTATCACGTCTCTGATCGAGATCTCCGTCTCCATCTCCGAGAGAAGTTGCTTTGGTATGCTTGACGGACCTCCGTTCCTCCTTGAGCCCCCATTGCAACTAACGAGGGATGAAAGGTACTCCTCAAGCTCCTTGTGCGTCTTGCGATTGCTGTACACATACTGAGAAGCCTTCAAGAAGGCAGACCACTGACTGAGGTAGTTAATGAAGTTGTACAGGACTGAAACTACATCCTCCGTGCATGTAAGCTCAAAAGTCTCGTCCACAAGGGTCTCTATCGAAGGCGGTCTCTCCAGGTATCTGTCCGAGCTTGGGAGGAAGATTAGCTTGCTTGCCTTCCACTCCCTCGAGGAGATGTACTCTCTGCACTGTTTCTCATCCTCAAACACGGACCCAAACATGCAGGATGGAGCATTCAGAGCCCGTATGTCCCATCTCTTGAACAGAATGTGAAACTCTATGCCCTGATCCTTTGTTACCTGAATGCAGCCAAAGGGATCATCTGGAAGCCGGATGAACCTGCTATTGCCGTTCTGGGAGTGCTTCGGGAGCTCGGCTGACGAGTAGTCCCTGGACCCCACAGATATCTCGCTAAGCTCCCTGAATATCTCAAGCTGAGACGAGCTCTGTCCGTTCAAGCTGCACAGAAAGCTGCTCAGGAGATTAATCTTCTGTCCCTCCGACTTATCTGGCGAAAAGAACTGAACCAAGTTCCCTATCAGTCTGGAGAAAAAGCTGCTCCTCTCGCGGCCTGAGGAGGAGGACTCGTGTTGATCTGAGCCCAAGCCACCCCCCTCCCCGGCCGCGTCCTCATCCTCTTCATCCTCCACCCCCAGAGCCGTGGTTGCATCCCCCTCAATATCCACAAGCTTAGTGACCACATTCTTAGGGACCGAGGCCAGTAAAGGGTGGTCCGACCTACGGAAGACCGCTCTGAATCCGTAGAAACGGATCCAGAGGAACTGGAGAAGATGGCTCTCCTTCCCCCTTAGCTCCTCCTCCGACAGGACCCCCGGGTCATTGGCAGAGGTGATGAAAAAGGAGTCACTGGAGATGTCAATAGCAAAGGGACTTGGCCCCAGGTGGTCGTCTATCAGCACACAGTGAACATTGTGCAGCTTAATATTCAGGGAATTGACAATACTCGTCTCCAGGGACTGGGAGATCTGGTCTGCCACCCTATTGGTGGACCAAGGAGAGACATACTTGTACCACCTTAAGATCTTCTTCCTCTTCGACTTAAGGAGCCTCCTACACCACTTCCTGGAGTCCCACTCGTCCAAGCTGGCCAGTCTAATTTGCAGATCCACGTCCCAACCCTCAATGCTGAGTGGATTCTCCTCACTGGGCATCTGATCGGTCTTCAAAGATACCTTCACCAGCCTAACATTGCTGTAGATGACAATAAACGGAAGATCCGCCACCTCAAATATGATCTGGGGTATCGGAAGGTTTCTTAACTCAATATCCAAGGGTGAAAAGCTATTAATCTCAATGTTGTCTGCCAAATTCCACGTACCTAACAAATCTGACCCCAGCTTCTCCAACAGATTCCCTATTAGGGACTTGATAATAGCTGAACCCAACATCCCCGTCCCTCCTGAGACTCCAACATACAGCTAAACTATCGACTCCACTCACAGCCCTATCACGTCCTGCTCCTCTCTTGTGCGTCCGGACACCAGTCTAAGCCACAGACTACGCTCTTCCACTCGTATCCCCTCACTCTCTCTCTCCATCAAACTTACACTGATTTCAAATTATCACTGCCTCTCTCTCCTCAACCTTTATTTCCTTTCTATCCATATACCTTAATCTTTTGCACCTTAACCAGGCATGTGGCCAAAAGGCGCCAAACCCGCATCATTTGTGGTATGCATAACTGAAGGAGAAATCAGAGCAAATGCACCGAGGCGGATACGGGGGATTTGTTGGACAAGAAAATCTACAGCGGCCGTGGCCTCTCTGACCACAGCCACTGTAGTTCTCACTCCTCCTCCACGGATATGACTTGCGTCATCCTCTTTATCTGGGCCATTCTCGAGCAGTCGCAAATCCAGATGAACAGTATGTCTGAGCTCATCCACACTCTGGACCCGAGATCCCAGCAATAATCAACGACTCTGGGCCACAAGATCGCTCCGAGTGCCTCTGTCTCCGCTTTCCCACTCATCCTTCAACCTGCATGCAGACTGCTCATCTCAATACCGGCAGCTGCAGCCCACATTGGCGCCAAAACACGTGTTAGGCAAAGTACTAGGGCCAAAAGCCGTATGGAAGTAAATAATAAGGCTAAATTTGGGAGCTTAATTAGATGAACAATAGAGAGGAGAAGGGATAGCAGTTGGAACTAGGTGTTAAAGGGACAACTAAGCGAGCCAGATTCGTCAGTTTGTGTGCCTCCAATGGAGGGGGATCTTCTGATAGACAAGGTAAGTAGGAATACCGGTTGGAGGTGGGGAGTGGGCAACTCAGATGAACTAACTTGCTTTAGACAATAAGATGCATAGCCATAACATTGAATCCGAGCGGGGCCTCCGCAGGCGATGAGAGATTTCAAGCAGAGTGTTTCTTGGACGAGATACCAATCAGAGAGGATCTGAGAGCAGACGAGCTTGTACTTGAGCTTCTGAGGTCCACGAGGTCCAAGAGGAGGAGTGGACAGATCGCGGAGGAGCTCCAGCAGGGGGTGGAGTTTGTCAGCTTGGGGATTCTGGACAAGTTTGTGATGAGAAGGTGGGCAACTCTCAAGGTTGAAGACAGGTCCAGAGTGAGGAACAGGCTTTTGGAGATCTCGACCAGCGGGATGGACTGTCTAGAAGACGACATGGCTCTTGTGACATCCTTTATCGCGATCAGGAAGCTCTGCTGCACTTTTAGCAGAGTTATTATCCAGGACTACTTTGCTTCATGGAAGGCTTTTTTAGAGTCAATACTGGAATGCAGGAGCAAGCTCATGAATCTCAATAGGCCTGGGATGGTGGTCCCCGGGGAGGGGGGCGCGCTCAGAGTGAGGAACACCTCAATACTGACTAGACTGGCTCTGGGCATCACGAAGGAGATTTCGGAGACGCTCTTAATCAACTCTAGCACCAATGAGCTGAACTCAAAGATGAAAGCAGCCTCCAAAAATGGCCTATGCAACGAAATTGAGCCAGTCCTGCATATCATCAGCAGTGAGCTTCGGAGTGCATGTAGCTTTCCGGAGGAGGGCCTGGACCTCTCTCTGGTAAAGCAGAGCCTGGACTGCTTGAAGAACCTGGCGAAAATCATCGACTCTGGAAAGCTGCTGAATTTGAGATTGGATGACCTTTTGATTGCACTGCATAGCACCCGGATCCTGGATGGTGATGAGGAAATCTTGGACCTTCTGGACTCTCTTGTCCAGAATTTGACCAGACAAAAGAAGGGAGCAGCAGTCTTCATCCTGGATTATGAGGATCTGAACAGATTCACGCTGGGAGTCTCAAACTTGGTCAAAAACACTATCTTGAATCCTACACTATTCTCAGAAGATCCTGAATACGACTCCAGCCTGATGCATCTCAATTGGATGAAATTGTTCAAGGACCTTGTGGAGGGATGCACTCCAGCACTACTCCGAATTCCAAGCATTGCCGCCCTGGAGAAATCCATCAATAAGCTTGAAACCATTACCTTCCTGTGGAATACAGCTCTTGTACTTTGCATGCATCCATACATTTCAGTGTGTGATCTCTCGGTCTCCTCTTTGTGCCTTATCCTGAAGATCCTCTCTAAAGAGCTTCCAAGCCTCTCCAAAGAAATCCCCAACTCCCACCTCTTAATTAAAGAATTTAGAACCGACGTTCTTCTCGTATTTCTGCTTGTGAGATCTCTCAGAATTGGTGACCCGAAAATTAACTATCTAACTGAGGAATGGAGTCCCTGGAATGCCATTATCTCCAATATGATCTTCAACTCTTTGACCAAGCTGAGCACTGGGCCTTCTAATGCCCAGGCCTTCTTCCCAAGCCAGCCATTCAACTTTTCTCTAATTGCCTCCAAGTACTTTAAGCTGCTGGATGAATACAACATCGCCGACTCCTCACAGATCTGGGGAGCTGGAGACCTTGAGGTCTTTGAAAACGCAACAATCTCCAGGAATAGCAACCCTGGCTCATTTAATAACTCCTACAGCTCCTTGAGAAACAGGGTGATCCAACTTTTAAACCTTCTTGTTGACTTTGGGGACGGAGTCATTCTAGACCAGCTTCTGGAAACCTGCCTGAACATTGCCATGTTCATCTTCAGCACCAACTCCTTTAACTCCAAGTGCACCAAACACTCAGCCCAAGGCGGCTCAGTCTCCGGCTCTCCCCAAACTCTGTGCCAGAAGTGGATCTTTATAGACGGGATATACCTCATAATTGAAACCACTCTCAGCCGAATAAACTCCAATATCCAAGAAATTCTGGAAAGTGAACCAAACCAAGATCATCCCTCTGCGTCTTGTGAAAGCCTTGATAAGTCCTCGTTTCTTGACATTCTTAGCCAAAATTCCAGCTTCAAGGAACAAAAGGTTTGGATTGTGTCGCTGTTTAAGCTGCTTAACGGCATTCTACAGCTCTCCCTCTTAGAGCAGTGTGGGAATTTCTTGGAGTCTAGACGCCTTGTATTTGTTTCTCAAATCCCAATGTGCATAGAGTGGTTCCGAGATTTATTCAAAGATGTAGATTCTGTGCTAACACTTGATGGAGTACTGCATACTTACCTATTTTACCTGTCAAACTCGACAGGACCGAGAGCCCCAGATCTTAGAAGAACTGCTGCCAATTGTCTGTCAAGGATCCTCTTAAATTACCCCAAACTCTTCGAGCCAAAGCTGGCAATGGTTATACAAGCAATTAACCAAAGCTTAAATGATTTGAACACTTGCTTTGATGAAAAGACGGTTCTGAACTCGGTCCTGATTGCTGCCACCAATGCAATTGGAGACTTTGACCGAATTTCAGAGTGCTGCGAAATGACTTCCAAGGCCGCCTTTAGCCTACTTCCAAGAGATGTATTCGGCCTCACCAATCAGGAGGTGAAGGAATTCTTTTTCAGAGACCTCATTGATGCCGTCAAGACATCCAAGGAACCCAACGAGAGCTATTGGCGAAATATGACTCTCTTTAAAAACTCCCTCACGCTGCTCTTTTCCGTCTTTGCTAACGTCAAGGTGCCAAAGGAGCTCTCGTCTCTCAAAAATGGAGGATTTCTGAAAGAACAAGGATCGTTTTTGGTCCTGAAGCATCCACTAGAAGGCATTTCAAGACGAGCCTTTGAGACGATTTGCCTGATAACCTCGTGCTTTTTGCATTTCTGTGACTATGGTAATCCACACAACTCGGAAGATCTGAATATTATCTCTCTATTCAACTCCATTTCAGACCAGGAATGGATGACCAGAAGCGCCACCAAGAACTTATCCGAACTCCAAATCATTCAACTCTCCAAGATTACCAATTGCAGAATACCCACTCTCCACAATAACTGCTTTACCCAGGTCAGAAGACTTACTAGCTCCATCAGAAACCTTCTCATCAAGCTCCTGGTATCCATATTCACAGTTGGAACTTGCAAAGATCTGCCTCAAGATCAAAATAACGTCCCCATTCTGAACCCAGGGCTGTACTTTGAGGATAGGAATGTTCACATATTAATAAAGACATTAATTGACCCAATAAGAACTTTGCCAATACATATAATTAGTCTCATCATTAAGAACGGCTGGTCAGTCATCTTGTCTCCAGAAACTCTCCCAAGACTACAAAGCGGACATCCTAGTATACTCTTCCTAGAGGAGGTGTTTTCCAGTAGATTCGTCCCTGTGATCATCGAGAAGCTTAGGTTTGAGTGGCAGAATCTAATGGCTTCACATGCATTTATGCTATCATCTTCGATATGCGAGTCAGCAAGCCCGAACCATGAGCATCTAACTGCAGACACAACACTTAAGGACCCAGCTAATGTGCTATTAAATGTGAGTCTTGACTTTAAGGATTTCCCAGGAGATCCCCAAAACAGCTCCCTCTATGGCTTGATTTACAGCTCCCATTATAACGACTTATCTGAGGTCTCCCTGAGCATACTAAGGATGGTGGACAAATTCATTTTAAGCTCGAATCGCCAAGTAAACTCCAGCTTTAAATTAAGAAGTGGGTCAAAGTGTGTGGATCAGCCTTTCAAACTTAGATCAGTAACCAATAACGAGGACCTTCAAATGGATCATTTTGATGATTACCAGCATGCAATAAATGGCCAAGAGTACCCAGAGGAGGTCCATATATCGCAAAAAACCAAGATACAGCCAAAACATGTTGTTTTGTCTCAGAATATTCTCTTGAATCAAAGTCTTATGAGGTCTTGTCTTGAAATATTGGTGGAATTTTTGGGCCTACCAGACCCAAATGTCTTGGAGACTTCTCTACATATTATCCAAAGATACCTCCAGCAATACATTAACTTTACAAGCCAAGCAAATCACGAAAATTACCTCCAGGTACACACTATACTCATCAAGAATCTTTTGATCCAGCTCCTCAAAGTGGGGCCCAGAGCCATACCATTTGACCCTCTGAACCTGTCTCCAAGCAAGAACGATAACATTAAAATAACCACACCATTAAACTCCTACATTAAGCTAAACCACCCAAACATGCTAAAGAGCTCCATAGTAGACTGCATTCAAGCCATCATTCGGTCAGACCCTGACTGCCTCCACTTCATTAACAGCGTAAAGAATGAGCTTAGCAAAAACTTTAACAATAACGCTACTGGCAGAAGCATGTCACACTCTCCACTTAATACATATTTACCAGATCAGCAGATGACGATCCCTGATGGAATTTTGGAGAAGGCCTACAACTGCTTGGAGTTTCTATTTTCAAAGCACTTTGAATACTTGCCGTCCGGGTCCGATGGGATACTTTCTCAACAAGATATCATCTTCATTTGCAAGACCTTCCTACAAGAACACATTTTGGACATTCTGTCATATCCATCTTCAGTACTAAGCAACTTGATTGGTAATATTCTCCACAGGATAGGCCAAATCTCATTTCAAAATGAGAAAAACCCATACATTAACTTTAATACATTCATAAAGCCAAGCTTCCAATAATCCCCACACCCACGCTCATTTTCCCATATAGTCTAGTCAAATACACACCCGAACTTTAGTAGAGCAACTTTTGAATCCCCTGTTGGTTCTGAAATTAAAAACCCACCAACATCTGCATATATCGGGTGGCTCCTGACCGAAAGTAGACTATAGTCCTTTTCTATATAAGGCTTTCTCTCCTGCTCTGCATGTGGGTACTGGCTGGGGCCAGCATGCTGTCCTTGTCCATCCGCTACAGGTGCATCCCCACCTCCTGTCGTGTTCACCATCTCTCTTGAACTGTCCGAACCCGAAGCCTCGCTCTCAAGCTGAATTCTGGATGTATTGCCCCCACCTCTTGGTGTAGTAACATCAGCAAATGTGCCAACTATTAGGGATGAGCGACTTGTGGATGCTTTCAAGAGCTCCTCGTAAGAATTCAATATATTAAAACAATCCAATTTGAATTTGGAGGAATGGTCTCTTGAATCGAATATTCGTAAAAACTTATCTTTGGTGTTTACAGACAAAACCAAGTCTCCATTGGAGCTATAAACTGACCTTCTGTAGCTTTGGGAGTCCCTCAGAGGCGGAATTACAAACTCCCGATTTCCAACACTTGTATAATTCTCATTGTACCTCAGGTCCAGCTGCTTTAAGTAGTTATCCACCCCACTAACCACCACTTTTAGATCGTCTTTGGGAGAGAAACATGACATTATTGCCATACAGGGTAGCTCGAACTTGATAACAGGGTCATTACCACTTATCTTCTGTCTCAAGTCCCAAATCTTACAGCTGGAGTCAAACGAGACTGTGGAAAATATATGCGGATGATAATTTGCGAATCTAACAATATTAATATGCGACATATGCATGTTTGGAGGTATTTTAACTTGTGTTCCTGTATACGTACTATACAATCCAACAGACTTGCCAAAGCCACTAGCTAGGTAATAATCGTCTGTAGCATTCACCGAAAGTGAGCTCAGCTGCGGAAATGATTTGCTGTTATTCTCTGTATTAATTAGATATGGGTGCTTTCCATCCTGTCCATCTTGGTCAGCTCTTGCATACTTTTGACCGAAATCCTCCTCCTGGCAAGGATCCATCGGCTGATAAAATGGGTTCTCCTTGTAACTTAGAATAGAAATGGCCCCAAACAAACAGCTCCCCGCTATAAAGGTCTGCGGGTGACTGTTGAACCATGATAATCCAATGATTGGACTCACTGATATACCTACAAAAGTTTCATTATAATTAATCAACCTTGATCTATCTACTCGAAAATACTAACTTCCGAAACGATACTTTCCCTTATCCACCCATACTCCCCCTTCGTGAACCCAAGACTAGTGCAGTATGTACCCACCATCTTGCATGCAACACTTACCAAACTGTGGACATGAATTGTCCACTCTAATTGCATGCAATTTTTTAAAAAATTAGTTTCACCACGTAATTAACACGTCATCGGCACTATACATAATTTAATTTCCCCAACATTTATTGGGGAAATTAAATCCTCCAATATTAATAATAGGGTATTCGGCTCACTCCTCATGCATCATTTCTCGAGTAAATAGTTTCAAACACGGCTAACTTACCTTGTTCTGCCAAAATTGAGTCTTTGTATCTGTCTGCTAATTTAATTTTCCCCAGAGAAGTGCCAATTAGGATTAGATCGGACCTCTCTGGGTGGAATTCAAACTGTCTTGTGTCTTGTGAGCTATTTAGCAATGTAAATTTATACTGGCTTTTAATTCTCCTCTCTTCCAAACTACCAATTACGCCACCCTCGCACGGGGAATATCCTGTATATAGGGTGTTTTGAACGGGTATATGGCAACACCATGGAGGCCTTGAGCAGATTTCGCCAAAAGTCTTTTCAGAAACCAACTCTTTGTAAATCTTGTTGGTGTTATTCACAATGCTCTTCAGACAAAACTCCTGTCTGCCTCCGGATGCCAGTTGTATTGGCCTCCCGTTGTTGCAATCCATGTGACATTTAAACCTATTCGGCTCTCTAGACAGTGTGATTATGTTACATTTTGGAAACTTGACTACTGAGCCCAATAAGTGGCCATCCAATGACGAGAATGACGACATTGTTGGCATGTTTGAAATCCCTGAGAAGCTTCTCTGCAGGCTGTATCTGCACTCATCCAAGCCTCCGGAGTTGCCTGTCTCTCCACTTAGCCTGCATGCATCCTCTGTTTCTGATTTTATCGGCAAAAAACTGATGTTTGACACCTTCAAGCCGTCCAAAGACCAGCTTATCGGGATGATAAATTCCTTTTGGATCTTATACTGTTCCTTAAGGTCCTCGTGAATCTCGTCTGTTTCTATTTGCTTGACCTCCACGATGATCTTCTCTCCGCTAACAAAGAAGAGGTGCCTGGCCAAACTTCCCAGTAAGTCCCCCGAATAAATCCTCAACTTGCTCAGCACCTTCTCGCTCTTAGTCAGCTTTTCCCCGTAAATTCTCCTCTCCAATTCCTTTTGCAAGACCAGTATCTCGTCGCTCTCCCCGTGCTCATCGGCCTCATGGCCATAGAGCCTCCTCCACCCAATGCCCTTTAAAATGAAGATGCTGTAACCTGTCGACTCTTTGCTTTCCCCATCCACGCTTGCCTTCACCAAATAAATCAGGTCGGCCAGACTCGCCTCCTCTCTATTTAGAGACAAAAACCTTGTCTCCAAACGTCCCTCTATATTGTGACTGCTCCGAGAAATGCTCAGCATCAGCTCCAGACTAGGCACTGGACCTAATTTACCAAGTACCCTTGTACCTTGGATTGAAAAGTCCCCCATAGATGAAAATACACCAGAGTTGAAGTTCTTTATTTCACGCAGGTTTGACCTGGTGGGGTTGTAGTACCAAGTACACCCCAAAAGGCTCTTTGGATATTCACACCAACACGAGTAGGTCTGGTCGTCCTCCAATGGCGAATCCTGCAGGTTAATACTAGTTGCGAACATATTGAATATTATCGAGTTCGAGCAAAGCATCTTGAAATACTGTCTTATATTCTGGAATTCCAGGTTACAGGTTCTGTTAATCACAGAACATGGAGTCGTGCAGTTTACTGGACTGTGGGTTAAGTTCATATTCGAATAGTAGTCATTAACTGCTCCAATCCCCAGTCCCCCACAGTCGCCTCTTGAGCTCTGCCTGATCCTACTCAAAACCTCAGCAAAGAGCTGGCAGTCCTCACTGCCTGAAGGCCAGACCTGCTTAAACGCTGAAATCGATCTTGGACTTAGAGAAGTCTCCCAGCTCGGGTTATTGGCATAGGAAATAAACGCATTGGCCACTGTCACAAATTCAATCGAACTGGAGGCTCTCTTGCAGAGTCCCTCAGCCTGAATGCCATCGTAGGATCCACTTACCTGGGACTGATCCAGGAACAACCTTCTATTGATGTTTATTGGAAGCTGTAGCTTCTTGGTGCTCACGAAGCCCTCCTCGTTGCACTTGGGGGCTGAGACGTCATAGATATTGTCAACCATATGAACAAGCTCTTTAGGTAGCTCTAGTAGATATCTCCCATGGGAGCTTGGCTCCGAGGTTATGATATTCCCGACCCTCCCTCCAATCAAGATCTCCCTAATCCGAATAGGACACGGGAGCCGAATGAAGTGTCTGCACGTATGCAAGGTTGACAAGTACTTGATCTTTTTGGCAAAGTCAAAGATCCCATGAATGATGGAATCGTCCATGTCCCTGTATATCTTTGGATCAATCTTGACAGACGTGATTGGAGTCATTATATCTATGCTTGTCCCGATCCTTAACCAGAATATGTGATTGGAGTCCTCGTTTAGTATGTTCATATAAAAAACCAGTCTCCAGTTGACCAGCTCGGTTGCAAGCGAAATGTCCAGTCGCATACTCCCCAATTCACAGCTATCCAAGTCGGGGACCGGCCTCTTCCCCTGTTCAATAGCCGCTCTAGAGTGATCGCTGCCCCACCAGCCATACTCGAGGATTCCGAGGAAGCTCGCATCCTCCCCGAATTCAATGGAGTACGGCTCAACTTCGTCCTTTGGCATGTGGGTATTCCTCTTGCTGTCGACACAACTCAGCTCGCCTCCGTTCCTTTGCTTGCAGACGCCTCCACTCACTGCCTCTTCCTCTGGGACCTGATAAGCTCTCTCGGAGCACCATTTCCTCCCTCTCTTGCTCTGTACGAAACCATATTTGTGGCAGTAGAACCTCCATATAATGGGATTGTTATGGATGATCAGGTACGCAGAGTTGCACACCAGACTTAGGTTTATGGTATCCTTCGGATCCAAAAAGTAACATATCCCGACTATTATCTCCTTTGGCAAATCTAAAAGAGCCCGAGCTCGCGAAGAAGCCATATGTGAGGAGGAAATAACTTAGCTATCCTCTATATGCTAGATTTCTCTCAATTCCTCCGCCATAGAAATCAAAAAGGCAGACAACTCATCCACAAAGGCCTAAAGATACGCTTGCTTAGTAATATTATACTTTTTTCATTATCCACTAAATCAATTTCGAGCTAAGCCTGGGCTGCATGCAATGCATGTAACTCATGCATGCGGTCTGAACTGCACTAAAATGCAAAGCCTCCACTTTTCGCGGCGAAAAAAAAACCCTTCATTCACCATGAAACGGATGCTCTCTGAGTGTAAACCCCGGATACTCCCCTGCTGCAGTCCATAAAATCAAAACAAGAGCATTGTCAGCATTGACATTGCTCACAGCTATGACCACTTGTTCAAATTCTAAAAATCAGAAAAATGGCGCCCAAATGCCATTTGGGCGCCATTTTTAATTTTTAAGCAATAATCACAAACCAGCATAAGCAAAATGGGGGCAAATGGAGAAGAAAAAGTAAGAGATGTGACTGGGGGGAAGGGGGGAGCTTAATGTAAATTTAGGGTAAAATACAGGGAAACTATTACCAATTTGAACTTTTTAAAAATAAAGTTCCTATTGGGTGGCTGTTCCTGGGTTCATTCTCAGTCAGGATAAGACATATTGTGACGCAAGGAGACCCATTCCTTGGATGCTGAGCCATAGGCAAAGCTGTACTTGTTGAAGCAAGAGTTTTTAGACAAGAGTGCCACTTAAAAGTCTTCAATAGAGGCAAAGTTCAGTTGGCCCCTTGAATTATATACATGGTTTGCTCTTTTGACACATGCTGCTTTAGGCGTATATACTTATTGATGCATAGGCTCCCAACAAAACCAACTTAGTATAGCACCCAACAATGGAGAGAGTTAAGTTTTTTGGCGGAGGCAGAGCTGGTAGGATAGGCGGACGTGGAGGAGTAGGCGGACGCGGACGTGGAGGCGTAGGTGGACGTGGAGGAGTAGACGGTCGTGGAGACGTAGTTGGTCGTGGAGGCTACGACGGAGGTGGGGGTGAGGAGGCTCCTGGGAAAGCCTGTGGCGTGGAGTTTGGTGGGGCCCCCCAGAGAGGGAAAAGAGGGGGATATAGAGGACGAGGCGGAGGCTACTACAGAGGAGGCTATTACAGTAGGGGCGGAGGGGTCTTTTCAGGGTATTCCGCCGATAAAGCGCAAAAGGAGCTGGATTTCACCAGAGGTATGCAGGTCACTACGGAGAACAAGGGGAGAGCAGGACTGGATATTGGAGGCGAGGCAGTTGGTTGTGGTAACGTGGAGGCTACGAATAGTAGTGGGTTGACAGAAGGTGCTAATCATGCCCTTCTAGAAAAGCAAAATGGAAAGGATGAGGTGGTTTCTGGCATAATCTCTAGTACAGAGGCAAGTGATTGCTGCAAAAGCCATAGCTCCAGTCAGAATCCGAGTCCTATTGGAGGGAGCCAGGAGGAGCATGGGGTTGGCTCAAGCTTGCATGGTAGTTCAAAGATTTCCGCCGACAGTGAACACACCAAGGATCGTTTCCGAAACACCTACAAAAATAGGTCGCTCGACAATACACAGCATGAGGGAGCTCTTGAGACGAGGAGACAGGCCATGGAGGGAGCAAATATAGACTCTAGAGGGGCCGTCCAAGTCTGTGGGACCACTGGATTAGGTGACAATGAAGCTCCTACGGAGGTGTCTGAGCTTGAAAAGGAGCATCTCAAGGCAGGTGAGTGTGCTTATGCTAAGGATCCCAGCGCTCTAGAATCGTTTCCAACTAAGAGAAGCAGCAACGGCTCTGGCCCCAGCCAAACATGCGAACGCAATCTAGTCAAGCCAAACTCTCAGATGATTGAGGATGTGATTAACTGGATGTTTGAGCGCCAAAAGGAGGCAATCCAGTGGCTCAAGGATAACGGCAAGTACTCTGAAGAAGATGATACTCAGGACTTATCTAGAAGGCCACATAGGTTTTCCCACCGTACGGGCTATAGAGGCAAGAAGCATGTTTGGAGTGGAGGCAGAGAGGAGCATCATTCGAAGAAAGGGGGCTACAGGGAGGATGGGTTTCCCTCCTCTTCTCCTTACAAAGCTTCAGTGGGCTCCGGAGCACCAAACGAGAGCGACTGCACATCCGCAGGGGTTCCTGGAAAACCTCAGCACGTAGATGCAAGCGAGCCAATTAGTTCCAGAACTCTGATTACCCGGCATGAGCAGAAGCCAGGCTCTCGTCCAAGACAGGGATTTGAGTATAATCGAAAGCTATACGGAGCCAAGGGTGGCAACTTCCAGCTCCAAACAAAAATTAAGGAGGGGGAGGCTGTCCACTCTGCTGAGGTGAGACACAATCCGAGATTTGGAGAGAAGAATTATAGTAGGAATGGCGGCTTTGACAGTCCCAGAAGGTACAGAGGCTACCGCTACAAGAGGCCGTCTGCTCCAAAAGAATTGTAGTGCTGCTATTACAAGTAATCTTCGATCAATAAATCTATATATACCCTTATTCCGTATCAAACCCTGATATAGTTTCTCAGCTCCCTGTTCTTTAATTTCTCTTAATCCTGCTTATGTTCATCCGGTGGTCTCAGCCCTTGCATGCATTTTGCCCCTTCCGAACATGCAGCCGCGCCTTTTGTGGCAGACTTGGGTTAGGAGCAGGCAGACACGCAGACAACCACTTACCGAGAGCCAGAATACCCATTTCCTCGCCCAATCTACGCTGAAACATGGACAATACCGACAATTTTGCCATGCCTTCACTCAGACAGAGGAGTTGAGACAGGCTTGTGCCAATCTGTCGTGCCTCCGTCCGCCTGCATGCATCCGAGCTGTCGGGGCGCATCCTGCAACACCTCGCTTTAGTCTACTATCCTCCTGCGTCACTCAGCCACCTGCAGCTCTTGTGGCTGTCTGCGCTGCCTCCCAGAATGTAATACAGGCCTAGTATCTCCGAGTAACAAAAGCCATCATGGGTTCCCGCCGGCGCCAAAATATTATAATTAACGAAGTGTCGTATCGGATTTAAGAGATAAATAGGAATAGAGCCAGGACAAAAACAGTCGAGTCTATGGAAATTGAGCTCGGACTATCCAGAGAAGAAAATGGGAGAACAGGGGTAAGAGGAGAGCTATTTTTGAATTTTGAGGAGGCCGGAAGGATTCAAAAGTATTTGATGGAGAATTCGGGGGATTTTGGATTTGAGCTGTCACCAGAGCCAGTGGCGGACGCAGGTAAAAAAGGTTCAAAGAAGAAGTCGGCGTCCAGGCTGGCGAACACAAGTTCAGTCGGAAGTACAGCGGGCGAGAGGAAGAGACCCCGTAGTTCGCGTCCCTCCTACTCCAGAGAGCTCAAGGCGCTTTTAGAGGATGGGATGAGCATATTGGAGTCGAAGAGTGACAGCAAAGGCGGAGGCTCTCAGAGCTCAGTAGGGCAGAGAGGCAATACTGAGGATTTCCAGAGAAAGCTCCCGGATTGGGCGAAGAGGTTCCACAGAATTCTAAAGGTAATTTCTCAGCAGGAGGTTTTTTCTCCTTTTGTTTCTGAGGTGAATATCAGCAATATTGATTTATATATAGAGGGGGATGGCCCCCTTTCCAAAGAGGAGGAGGAGAGGAGGAGTAGGGACAGAATCCTTGCGGGCTCAAGCAAGGAGAAGGAGATTGACCGACTCTTTCTGAATGCTAAGCGGTTCCTTAGTTATGTTGATCAATGCTATCCAGTCCATCCAACGTCTCTGAACTGCATAATCAACAAGCTGGAGAACAATGAGTACCCGTCTGCAGCGCATGTATTCTGCGACATTTACTCCGTTTGGATATGTGGGTTCCGGTCAGTGGAGCCAGGAAAGGCACTCTGGACCAAAGCCGTCGATGCCTCCCTCAACTTTAATTTAAAGCTTTTGAATGAGCCGTTACAGGACGACTTCCTACTAACTTACCCCGGAGGCGCCTCCAAGGGATCCAGCAAAAACGCAAAGTCCCTGGCTGATGGGTCCCCCGGTGCTGAGACCTCGAAGAAGGCCCAGCACTCCATGAAGAATTCCAGCTCTATGATGTTCGATGACTCCGGGAGGGACCTCAACTACAGCAAAAGCAGAAAGCCCTCCAGCAACGCATCCCAAAATACCTCCGGATCCAAGTCGGGCAAGTCCACCAGAAAGCAAGGCCAGACAGCCTCCCACGGCAATAAGGGGATTACCGAGCCAGAAAGACACGAGTTCCAGTCCCTTCTCGGCCAGCTCTCTCAAAATGACCATGTTGAGCTGTTCAACTCCTTCTTTTCCACTGCACACTGGAAGGAGGTGAACTCCGGCGAGGTCGAGCTAGACGACCAGCAAACTCCCCCACACGTATTCCGCGAAATGATCAAGTGGTGCAAACTCAAGCTCAATATCCCCATTTTGGAGGATCTGACCTCCAAAAAAGATACTGCCCCCTCCAACAAAAATACATGCAAAAAAGCCCGCCAAACCAAGTCGTCGCTTGGAGTGCAGTCCGCCCAAAAGAAGAAATCCCAGCTTTCTGCCAAGCAGTTCTTCTCTTCTGGGAGAGCGTTTAGTTCCCCTTCATCGTCGTCTGCTAGCGAGGATGAGGACGACATTTCCCTCTCCGGCAACCTGCAGATTTCCCAGCAGTGGGCCTCGACATCTTCATCCGGCGAGTCGGACAGCGAGCCCGAGCTAACCAGCTTCTACCCACACTTTAACTCCAAGTAAAAATAACTACAAGTTTGACCCATGTGTTTCCCGCCACATTTCCAAGCCAAAAATGAAGGAAATATGTGCACAATGTAAGAACAGAATCTAGTTGAGTTTACCTCTATCTTGTTATTATTATTATTATATAAGCATTCTATTTAACATGACAGCATAACGTCAGGATTTAAGTTGAGATAGTTACCTCGAGTTATTCTTCACTGAGCTAGTAAACTCTATTAACAAAAAGCTGCAACGCCGAGGATGCACTGGAGAAATGTACGTGCATCCCCAGACTTACTGCATGCTCATCAGTCTGTGGCAAGATCAGCCACCGCTGATCACGTTGGACGCGACTAAGTAGGTAGTGTGGTGAGAACCAAAGTAGTAATCGCATAATCAGTCGTGCTTTGGAAGAGTCCTAGCTTTGAGTCTTTGCTGTTGCCCACCTTTATAGCACGTAACGCGGCCAGACGCCCGCAGTATCATCGGACAGATGCTGGCCTGGGTCTACAGAGACTTCTTCTCCAGGACGATCCTTAGGTTCCTCGCGTTTAGACATATGCTCTCGAACTTTGTGTTAATTAGGGAGAGCTGCTTGTATAGCTCGTCGGGCGTGGGGGACTCCTTCATCTTGATGGTCTTGACCAGCGACTCGGAAAACTCCCTCCCGAGTATATGCACAGCCTCCATTTCGATGATAGAGTCTCCTATTGAGATGAGGTTGGTAATCTTCTCCGAGTCCAGATTCTTTTGTATCTCCAGGAAGGCGTTATATTTCCACTTATGATACGCCCCCGGGTACATGTGTTCATACCTTGATCTCGCTGAGATTACCGTTAGTCTAGACAAAACCTCCACAACCTTTGGCATGTACACCCCTGCAGAGTAGTCAACCCATCCCTCAGATGCGTTTGTTATTAAAAACACGCTACCCATCTCCATGGCCTTCAAGAGCAATTCTACCACGCACTCTTGAATTTGCCACATGATATTCTGAAAGCCCTCTGATAACAGGGGGTGCTGGAAGCTGCTCGAGGATCCGGTCTGAGACGCCATTATCTCACTCCCGAGCTGACCCCGTGCGGATGCATTCACGGCTGCACTCTGCGACCCCGGGCCTGGCATAACCTCGCACCCCTTCGACAAATGGTAGTTTAAGAAGCTGGTGCAGAGCAGGGTGTCGTCCCAATCGAAGATGATCGCAGTCTGGTGTTTTGGAGGCCTGTGGGCGGAGGGAACCCAAATCTTCAGATAACTCAGCCTTCCTAAATATTTGAGTCTCGATGAGTCATTCCGAGACAAATTTATAAGCTTGAATAAAAAATCGTCCTCCGTTATTATATCGTCATTGTTCACACAAGAACTAGTTGGGATACCGGAGCTAGCACATTTCTCGTGCTTATAAATGTGCATTCTCCTCTCCCCGTCATTCTTTGTTATTCCCAATCTATAGAATAACTTTTCTCTTACATGATCTCCCATAATATCCTAAGCTAAGTGTCTCAGTCACTGGCATCAGGCCCGGAACTATTTTTGTGTCTTGGTATTTTATTCTACAAACCAACTCTTGCCTTTAAAATTCAGCCTTTAGAAATTGCGCAATAATTGTATTTCTCCCGAGATTGGGCGGGAAACTTATTTAATAGGTAGTCTCTTTAAATACTTGCTTCCAAAAAGGTACTCACAAATTTCGAGAGAATTGTTTGCATTGACGGTTCCCTCGGTCATGACTGGTGGACAGTTAGCTGGTTTGAGGTCAGCCTTGGACTCACTCAACTCGACTTACCTGGAAGCCCCCTGATTCGTGTAGCCCCCTTCATAATGCAGTCCTTGATGGAGTATATGGAGATGTTTGGGAACACCGAGAGCAGCACTCCGGCTATCCCAGTAATGATCGGAGCGGAAAACGAGCTCCCGTCCATGCACCTGTACTCTGTCGCCGTATAGTAGATTACGCGTGCCATATTTTGCTTGCATGTAGCTTACCTCCCTGTAGATATGTGGAGCAAATATTTACGCCGGGAGCCCCTATATGAACGGTCTTCCTCCCATAAGTTGCCCTCTCCATGAGCTCTCCGTTGCTAAGAGTCGGTTAGTCAGACAGATGAAGCATGTCAAAGTCCGGCTCCGCCAGCCTGCCTTTTACCTACCTTGTAATAGAAGTCACAGAGATAATATTCTCAGACCTATAATCAGTTTGGCAAAGTATGAAGCGCTCAATTGGCCTCCGTGGTGGCCACTTTACTTACTTGAAAGAGGAGGGGAAGGTCGGAACTATGTCATTGTTTCGATCACTTTCGTAGTTGCCTGATGCAACAATTACCAGCATTCCCTGATCCTCGCTTCTCTTGATGGCAAGTCTTAGCAGCTCAATGCTCCTACTGTGGGAGTTAATGTTGGTGTACGATGAACGCTCTGGCTGTTGTCACTGTCTGACCACTTACCTCCTGCTTCCATAGCTGTGGTTTGATATCTTCACTCCCTTGTCTAGTGCATAGTCGATGGCCTCGACGAATCCTGACAAGAATCCCCTAATCTTCGAATCAAGAACCTTTAGCACCATTATCTGGCAAAACCAGCAAATCCCTGAAATCCCTACCTGTCTGTTCGGAATCGCTGAGATTATTCCAGAGATATGCGTTCCATGGCCATTGTTATCTATTGGTATCTTGTTATTATCCACAAAGTTCTGACGGAGTTCCACAGTAAAGCGAGCTGTACTCACACTATTACACAACTTACCCATCCATAGCAGTCATCTACATACCCATTCATATCGTCATCTATCCCATCATTGCAGTCAAACTCGCCAAAATTTCTCCATATCTTTCCTCTTAAATCAGGATGTTCAAAGTCGATTCCAGAGTCAATAACAGCAATAACCACATTTCCCAGTCCCTGGTCTCTAAGCTCAGATACTCTTTTCCACATCTTCTCCGACTTTATTCCAAATCTGGAATCATTATGGAACCATTGCCTTTCATAAACTGTAGAGTAGCTGTCGCCACCCACTGCAGGCCTTATGGAGTTATTCATTTTGGGGAGCTCAAATGCTGCTCTATAACTGCTTTCCTCAAATCCAACAAACTCGTCCAGATACACTCCCTATCCAAACTTTAAGCAATCAAAAGATTTGTCTTGCCAAACCTACCTGAATCAAATCCTGGAATAAGTTAACCTGGTCCTTTATCACTCCCAAGAACCTGGCCATTTGATCGCCATCCTTAGTCTGTATGATCTCCATATTCAACTTCTTTAAGTACCTAGTTTTTGTATTATTAACCTAATTAGTGCAAGAGAATTAATTTTGTCTGGTCTCCACTCAGCTCTTTCCCCACTCAACACCACTTATGCGCTTGGAAAGAAGCCCTATCTCTCTCTACTTACTTTTAGTGTATTAAACGCCCTTTCAATAATACTGTTAAACCTCAATCTTAACCTTAAGAACAACTCATTCGAGCTCTTCTTTGTGCCCTTGTAAACAAATATGATTCTACTCGAGCTGTCGTACTGAGGCTCATTCATCTCCCTGATCTAAATTTCAAAACTCCATCAATGATGCAATCAAGAGATTTTTTCTCCTCAACATTACCTTTTGAATTAGACTCGTAAGAATATTCCCAAGGCTAGAGTCCTGCCTTTTTGTAATTGCCTCAAACCCATTTTCTACCCTAATCAAGTTCTGAGATCTAACAGTTACTATCAAAATTGCCAAAATTTGAACGATCAATTGTCTTGCCCTCATTAGGAGCTAGCTTAAAATATATACACTCATATATTTTCATATGTATTTTATCAAAATGTAGACTAAAATTGTTCTTTACTTCCCTACCACCTATATTTCGAAGAAAAAAAACCTCAGTTTTTACTCTGCTAAAATCCCGTTCTCTCTTAATTATTTCCTTTTACCTATCCACTCATTATAATTTTCAAACCTCTTACATTCTAATATTAAGCTGCTTCCTCTCACACAAATTATTATAATTTTTTACTCCAAAATATTAATCAATATAATTTTTAATGTGGACAATTCTTTCTATACCGGAGCTATCATTAAAAAAAATTGTTGTGCATGCATTCATGTGGAAATGCATGCCAATTGCAAAATTTAAGCAAAGAAAAATAGCAGACGCGAAAAAAAGAATAGTAGGAAAGAATGAGAAGCATTAATTATTTGAATTTGAAGCTTTGTTTGCTGAGCTAATATAAGATGTGTCGGAAGTCCAGCAAACCGTTAATGTGAGTTATTTTTGCTCGCACCTTGGTCATCTACGCTTGCGGATAAAGTATTGTTTGATCTTAATAGCTGGATGAACTGATCCTCCTCACTGTAGAGTCCCGACTGTACTAGAGAATCTATATTGTGGCTGTAGACATTATTTTTACTTGGAACTACAGGTTGTGGTTCTTTTTCGGGGATTAATTGCACAGCAGCAGCCAAATGCTCAAATTGAGTCTTATAATGGTCCCTGGATGCCTTCAATAGCTGAACACCCTCCTTAAGCTGGGATATTTGGCCCTCAAGCGACTGAATCAGCTCGTCTTTTCTGGTTAGCTCGCTTTTAAAGTACAAATCGGACTTTCGACCAGTCTTGAGGCTTTGTAACTCTTTCTGGAGCTTAGCGTTGGTCTCCTCCTCTTCGTGATACTTCTTCAGCCATTTGTTCTTCTCAAACTCTACAATTTGAGTCTTCTTTTTTTCAAGCTCGAGCTTAACTTGAAACTCGTTCCTTTGAGATTCAAGGAGCTTCTTTTGCTCAAACTGAAACAGCTTCATCCTCCTGTTGTTTTCGTCATTCACATTGTCAATGGAGTTTTCCTTGTTCTTTAATTTTAATATCTTATTGCTAACCAAGTTCTCCAGCCTCCCAAGCTTACTGCTTTTCCTGTTAATGTCACCAATAAACTCCCTCATGATGGTCTCTTGTCTAAGCAAGGTCAGCTTTCTGAACTCCTCCTCTAAATTGTGAAGATGCTTAATAAACCTCTCCTTCTCAGACTTCTTCCAAAGCTCAAGGCCGATATTTGAGGCGTAATCATCCGCATCAACATCTGGCTCGTCCAACTCATCAGGGTCAATCTCCTTCACTATTGTCTCAATCAGCTTATTTGAAAACTCAACATCCCCTGCCGTAAAATACCCCATATTAGAACTGAAGTCTGAAAGTCCGCCAGGACTCCTGCTAAAGGAGTCAAACCCGTCATAAACATTTCTCATCCTTAGAAACTCCAAGTCCTCCGGAGAAAAGCACCCATCGTCGAGCCCAAACTCGTAGTCCTTGGAACTGTTTTCGGGCTTTGGTGGAGAAAAACTAACTCTTTTTGGAGGAGGGGTCTTGGACCTGCCCCTGATCCTCCAGGAACTGTTAGATGACCTGTCATTCTTCGGAGAGCCGGCAGGAGAGCTCCTTGACGCTGATCTTGACCTTGACCTTGATCCAGATACAGGTCTAGGTCCTGAGCCAACTGAGGCGTAATCTGTCTTTGCATTTGAAACCCTTTGTCCGGATCGTGGTGAATTATCCGAAATCGGCCTTCTCTTGCAATCCTGCAGGACAACTTCAACCTCAACTAGCCCTATTGGCTCGTCCTTTTCCTCCTCACCGATTGAGTTTCTTTTGTCGTCTCTATGCGAGCTTGGATCTGAGTCCGAACTGGGGCCAGATGACGGATTCAGCTCGTTTGTGGAGGTCTCCTGGGCATTAGATGCGCCTGAGCCTGATCCAGGATATAACAATATGCGTGTTGGCCAGATTCTATATGTATCTGAGCCAAAAATATATGCACGCGAGGATGTTGGATTACTCTTTTCTGCTTGAATTAGTATGTGCTTCAGATTAATGTACCCCCTGGAGTGGATCTCCTGATCCCCAAACGCACTAACCTTATAACTCTCAATCTCCAGAGGCTCGCTGCTTAACTTATCAAAAATATCCCTCCAAGAGCATACTAGTCTGGACGATATTTCGATTTCATGATCCGAAAAAACAGTCGTAGACCTTCTGCATGGGTATGGAGGGTTTGTCTTTGGGCATTTAGATGGGGATATCTCATCCCTGCCTTTAATTATTCTATACCAGTTTGGGGCCTTGAAGATCAGTGTTGCCGGATCTTGCAAAGTTATGGATCTGAAGTTGATGGATAGGCTCCATGTTACCGACTCCGAGGCTCCGGTATCATTGGAGTCCAGGCCGTTATGATTGTTTATTTCAATATTATACCACCCAGATTCATCCTTGAGCTCATTAAAATTTATTGCCCCACCCTCCAAGTTTTCAAAGGAATACCAATCTGCGTATTCCTCAATACTCATGACTGCTGACTCAAACAACAATGCCTCGCACTAACACTCACCTACATTGCAAACTCCTCCACTGGCCAGGTTTAGACGATTTTTTTTCTATACACAACTATTTCCTAATCCAATCCACTTTTTTTCAAGGTGTGGTGCCAGTTTAATACTATATAGATTATGGCGCCAAGCAGAGCAACAACATGGACAGCATAAAGAAAGCTGCATGCAAAAATTGCATGCATATTAGGATAGAAAAGGTCAACAAAATGTGAAATTAGAACTAACTTAGCAGGGGGTAGTATTTACGTGTGACTAATTAACCCCATAGGAATAAGGATGGCTTTCCCTCTCCATTGACTCCGGCAGAGAAAATCCATGGCTGCTTGGGATGCCAAATAGCATAATGAATATTGGAAAGCTCACCTTTAATTACCTTTAGAGGAACAAAGACGGGGTCGCTCATCAAGTCAGCTGGCATTCTACAGTGGAAGACATTAATTGTGCCGTTTTTGCTAGCAGAGAAAACCATGGATTTCCCTTGGTGGAATTGCACCTGTCTAATGGCTGACTCACTATACCTTAGAAGCTTATATGGAGTGTTTCCAAGGTCAAGATCGAACCAAGCGATTCTCCCATTTGACTGTCCGACGAAGATGTGCTTTCCTGTAGAGTCCAAAGAAATGGAGGTTGGATCCTCGATACCAACAAGCTTTTTGATTAGAGCTTTGTTGGTATTTTGGTTTCCAAGCTTCTTATTACCGGTTTTACTGGATGTTAGGTCAACTACTCGAATACATGTCTGGGTGGCGACAATTAGCCATGGGTTTGATGAGTGGAATTGGACGGATTTCACCATTCCACTGAGCTTCTTGAACGCGTTGATTGATGAACATCTGTTGATAGAATGTATCACCACTCTTTGGGAGGGAGAGATGGCTCGTGGGGAAACAACAGCCAAGTATCCTCCTTTGCTGTGCCAGGTTAAATGTCTGATGGCAGACTGGTGCTTAATTACGACGATAGATCCCAATTCTTTAGTAAGCTCCGAGCATGAGTCAATATCAATTTTGCTCCATGACAATAGCTCTGCACTGCCGGACCCACTGTTATACGTAGAGAGGTCGGAGAACAACTCCAACGAGCGTCTGAACTCCTCCCTTGGATCCCTCTCTTTGTTTCCAGAACTACTCGAGGGCTCCAGGCTAGAATCATCCTGCTCAACATCGGTCGAGGCTTCGGAGTCGTCTGAAAAGCAAATATTCGGGAGTCGAAGTACCAAAATAAGGAGGTACTCCTCAGCTCCGCAAGCCAGAATGGGCATACTTGGATGAAAAGCTAGAGATGTTATAAAGTTAGTGCTGGGTTCACTCTGGGCCTCTTCACTCAAAGACTCCTGATTCAAGAGTCCAAGCTGCTGAGTGATCTTTGAGATATCAAGCTGGATTGATAATCTGGAGGTAGACACCTCAAATATCGACAGCATGGTGCCCATACCAGAGGCTAGCCAGAACCCATCCGGAGAAACAGACAACTGCACATTTTTGTAGTCCACCGGTTGATCAATGTCATATTTAATTCGGACTGAAGTTGGATAAGGTTTCAGGTCACTGGTATCAATCGGAGGAGGTAGTATACTCTCAGGGTCAACATTCATTCTCATCTTAATGGCTCTAGGACACAGATACAGGTCCAAGCAGCGCTCAAACCTCTCTGAGATCAACTTATCATAGGCAGGAACTCTTCTTAGGCAATCATACTTGGATGGAATAAATGTGGTATCCAGCTCCCCATCTTTCTCAAGTTTAGAGATTTCGTCCTCGTCTAGTAAGTACTCCTCCGGAGGGTTGTAGCTGTGCTCGTGAACAGGCAGCTCCATTCTTGGTGCCGGTATATGTGGAGGTCCCTTGGAGGCTGTCTCATCCACAACTGGATCAATAATTGCATCCTCCCAAATATCAAACACCTCTGGCTCTCTCTTCTTTATAGGACGCAGTATTTTAAGTCGTATAAGTCTGACCAAGCGTGTTATCTTCTTTGCCTCCCACTTGGAGGGTATAAATCCGCGCTTGGGAACAGGTCTGTTGGATACTGGGAATATCTTGTCCTCCAAATTTTCCTCTTCGTAATTAAAGCCCTCCGCATCGAAATCTGGATTCGCGTATGTATGAGATGAAATTCTTCGGATTATCTCCAAGTCCTCGTCGGTCAGTCTTACCGAAGTCTGGTTCTTCTGATCAAATATTGTCCTCCACGAATCTGGATCGGTCGAATTTAGCAGGGACTGCAACTCAGAGTCTAGAAGAAAAAGTCATTGAGAATCCTAGTAAATACGGTAGGCGTGCAGCTACCTCGACTTACCTGATTTATTAAGCAGCTTTTTTAGCCTCTCTCCGTCAACCGTATATCCCTGGTGATCAAACTCGTCGTACCAGTGCAAAGGTACGTTTCCGATACGATTTATCTCGTCATCCTCATCCGAAATATACAAATTCTCATCAACGTATTCCATTTCTCCCTTACAATACTATCTCCAAACTTTTTTTTTCAATTATCTCTCCCTGGGTCCACCTTTTTTATGGTCTTTTTTTACCATATTTTTGTTAGTAAGGTTGGCGCCCAGTCATTCCCCATGGCGCCAAATCCTTTATAGCCTAATTGTATTCTTAAAGGGAAATAATTCCATCACCGAGAATGGATGCAGGTGGTAACTCATCTGGTTTGCTTGGTCGCCTAAGAGGGAAATGAGACGCATTTAGCGTTGATGTTTTGAGTATTTTGTCCTAGTCTCCTCTTCAAAGCTCGCGACTTTTTATACTGCTTTTTTAGAAGCCACTCCCATCTTCTCTGCATGCAGGCTTACGTAAGTAGGCTCATGGTGTGGCAATTAGGTGGCACTCACTGTTGCATGCATTACATGCGCAAAACTGCTGGCAAAATGCCGGGGCTGAGTTTTTATTTTGAATAGATGATAGATAGGGAAAGCGGACATTCAGAGAGGAATGTTCAAACAATTAATAGCCTCGCACTTATGATGAGCTACTTGGAGCTACAGGCCTGAGTGCCACACTAGTTTGGCCATTTCTACATGTTTGACCATTCCAAGTGGTGAGGACACACATAGTAAGGGGCGCGCCAACCCAATGGTACGGGAATAGCATGTAGAGAAAATATAATAAATGTGAGAAGGATTTGATATGGAGGGCAATATGAGTGATTGTGTCAAGAGAGATGGAGCTGCTGCAATACGGAGCTATATCAAGTCTCTCGTGAGGGAGGACTCGCCCTGTGTGATTTTGCAATCGGTTCAAGCTGGAGACGATTTGGAGCTGACTGATGGAAGAATACTACCGTCGCATAACCCCAAGTTGATTGCACGTTTGACGACAGAAGGCCGTGTTCACGTGCTCGTGAACATATCGAGAGGCGGCATTGAGAATCCTGACGCTATCCAGAGGGATATGGAGCTGGAGAGGATAGACATTCCGGATTTGGAGGAGGCGTGGGACTGCTCGGGGACTGCGGTTTCAAATGCGATTTGGTGTAAGTCGGTTATTAGGAAGGATGACCTTAGAGAGTTTGAGGTGTCTCCGGTGTTGGTTCTTCTTGAGCAATCCAGGGAGGATGCGAGTAAGGACGGGAGCTGCGTGCATTGTACAAGACACTCCGGAGTCAGGTTCTTGACGATAATACAGTTTTCCAGAATATGTGACTTAGAGGGAGGGGGACATGAGATTCTGGAATTGAGCGTACAGACTAGCTCAGAGAGCCAAGTCAAATTTAACAGATCGGTATCCATCAATTTTATAGCTTCAGACACCACTAAGCCGCAAAGTACTGGCCAGGTAAACACTAAAATTAGGTACTGCAGGATTCCTGTAGAGGAGATTTTCAAGACCTTCTTTAATAAGAAGGTGGACTTGCCCGATGGATACAAAGGGTGTAGGGGGTGCCTCTCGCCCAAGAATGTTCAGATCCTCTCGGACAGCTCAATGGAGACCGGGTTCGTGCTATTAATGGCAAATATGGTCCTGTTATCGCTGGACTTTACTGAAGGACCGGCCCTCGTACTAAGCAGGAGATTCTTAATTCAGAATCCAGCTAACCCTCAGCTTGGGTTCTCGGGCTTCGCCGCACAGGATGGATGGCTTGCGGCCGTTTCATTAGACACCTTGCAGCTATTTATCTGGAACCACTACCAGGGAATAGCATTTAGGAAGTTTAAGCTAAGAAAGGACCAGTTTGGGCTCTCTGACTCCAGTGATGAAGATATTGGTTTACCGGTTACTCTTTCATTTGGGAAGGACTTGTCAACGCTATTCCTGGTATTCTGTCCCTCCATCCAAGTAGGCATTGCTCCAAGACAGATTGGGGTCTTCGTGATCAACCTAAACGTTATATTCAGTCAAGTGCTATGCTCATACTGCGTCTTAAAGTCGCTGATTGACGAGAAGACATGCTCGGAGGCCAGAATTTCGGATCCAGGTGTTGAGCTCAGAAACAGGCTTCAAATAAGCTCGGGCAGCATTCCCCACGTGCAGCTAAACGATGAGTACTCTCCCCTGACTGCCTACCCAGAGGCCTTTCGCGTAGGGAAGGAGCTTGGGGCTTTGGAGATGATCATATCCTCCCTTCCGGAGGAATCCATGGCGTATTTGGACTTCTTTAGCTCCTCTAAAGGCTCAGCTCTGAGGCAGGATCTAGCCAAGCAGGAGTGTGGGTGGCCTCTTTTGTTTAACAGAAGCTGGTTCTTCGGCGACCTGTCCTGCAACTACAGAATGAGTCAGATTATTGTCTCCACGATTAAGAATGTGATTGCCAGCAACGACTCAGGACACTTTTTCGAAAACTTCCAAGAGCTAAGTAACTGCATTTACCTGGAGGCGATCCTTGGCCACCTTCAAAAGGCCCTTGAGGGAGTTCCAGAAGCGGCATTCCCCCAGGCTCAGCCTTCAATGCAGGGCAGCCCCTACCACCCGGAACTCTTGCCAGATGGTGATTCGAGGCCACCCGCGGAGGAAAAGCTACAGCTACGGAAATCAGGCTTCGTTCAGGGTCTCTTTGTTCCCATTCCTCCGCAGAACCCCACTCTCTCTGGAGACGATCCACAGGAAATATGGTTTACCGACATAATTACGTCATCAAATACCACCCTTATCCAGCTTTCCCTCAAGTGTGAGTCGAAGAGGCATCTAAGTCTGTGTGTTTATGAGGAGGACGGCTGCTTCCTCGTTCAAAAGCTTGGCTTGGATAGGGACTACTCTATCATGGTAATGAACTTTTCCAGAGTAGTCGACTGGCACTACCTTGCATTAAAGGATGCAGAGTCGGGCAAATCTTTCATTGGAGTATTTTCAACGACCATGAGCTTGCTTGGGATCATTTATTCCACACTAAGGTACCAGGACATTGATAACCTACATAGTATATGCACGTATAACAAAGTGGATCCATGCATAATTCCACTCATTCAGCTGGAGATGGGCTTTAAGCATGAGGAGCTGAACCTGGTCCGCCTCTCTCTGGAAAACACCCCAATGGTCCTTAACATTGAAGTAGTTAAGCTGGCCCATAGCATGCTGCAGGATGCCAACCTACACTTATCCCTGGACTTTACAAGAGAGTCCTCCAAGCTGCTTCTCCAATTTTGCTTGGAGAAAATCAAGCTGCATTCCGGTCCACTCCAAACACAGGAGGAACCAAATATGGACGAATTCCTTCAGGAGATCTCCTATTACTTGTCGGCATTTAGAGGTCATCTAAAGGCCACAGCCGAGCAGAACAGCACAGCGGAGGAACCGGAGAGGCAGGTGGAGATATGCGACGACAACTCTGAATCCCTCTCCCGAAGTGACACATTTGTGAGGGACCAGGTCATTCTAGGCCACTACTCCAGTCTGGTGGGCTGGTACCTGAGGAGTAGCCATGAAAGAGACCCACAGACCTTTAGAGAAAGGATATTGCATGAAATCTACAGGTTAATTTGCACATTGAGCACCAACTCCCTAACACTATCTATTCATATGATAAGACAAATTGGCGAGAATACAACCCGGTACCTTAAGCACATACTGTATTATACCGGAAGAAGGGAGATACGTAGAAGAATGGTTAGCCATCTGAGGCACTTGAGAGCTTTGGACAACGATGATGTTGATCTGATTCAGTTCAGCAACGAGCTGGAGAGCTACTACCCGAACAACTGCTACGATGTGGAGCGAAACAGGATATGGACATCCCTGCTGACATGCTCTATTCCGTATAACATTTGGACGGACTGCAATTTTCAGAGCGAAAAGGGGAGGGCTTCCAAGAGCGGAGGCAGTATTTGTGACGGCAGAGAGCCCGAGTGGCCAGATGGACACCAGTCTACTACCTCCAATGAAGGTCTGGATGACTTCTACCTCTACGGGGATGATGACCAGGGAAGTCACATCAACAATCCAACCTTCTCAGCCATGACGTATCCGTTTGGGGGTTTGCAGTCCCTCCAGGCTGGAGTGAGGCTAAATAGGGAGTTTAGCTCGGGGTATCTGGAGAGTCTGAAAAGGCTTCAGGGGGTGAACAGCATCTCGGCAAAGAGGCTTTCTGGCAGTAAGGAGGTGGATTACAAGGCGGGAGGCAAGGAGGGAATTGAGATCAGCAGTAGGGACTCATTCTACTCGAACTTCCCCTCGGAGGCGATCTCTGCGTGGGAGAAGCTGACTTGCTGCGAGATAGAGGACTATGACCAGGAGCTGAGCGGCTACCATCATCAGGGTGGATCCAAGGAGGCTGATCTTGAAGATGACAAAAACATCAGCAACGTCGGATCCATCATCTCGAATATCCCAGAGCAAGAGGGGAACGACTTCGTTCGGCTGAATAATGGAAGACTCATTTCAATTCGGAATTCAAGCTGCAAGCAGTGCCTGGACTTGAACGAGGACGAGGAGCTGGAGGTTGAGGAGGAGCTGCTCAACTATGAGCATGAGTACGGCCAGGTATTCGGCCCCAGTGGCGCTCTAGGCGATGGTTATTCTCTCTCCTCCCAGGATCCAATCCCCGACTCCTTGGAGAAGACTCAACCTAGCTCCACACTCTTGGGGGACCACAATTCAAAGAGGGGCGACCTGACGTGGCTGAAGCTACGGAGGAGGAGGAGGGAAATGAATGATCACTTTGGCAATACCGGGTATTTGAGTCACTCGCTTAGCTTTTTGACAGAGTGGTCCTTTGATGTCTCAATCAGAGTAGCTATCGAGAAGACCCATCTCCAGATTTGTTTTGTTTGGAACAGGTTGCTCAGGGGAGTCCAGACCCCTCCAAGGAGGAATGAGGCTCTGGTGTATTCTCTCTTGTGCCTAATCATCAAAAAGACGGCAGCCCAGCTCTCCTCCAGCCTGGAGTCCGGGGTCGACCTGGAAATTGCAAAGAAGGTAACTACCAGTATTTACATTGCTGTGTTTGGCTTCATGTTTTCCCACTTCGAGTGGAAGAGTATCCCGGCATCTGTGAGCTATCTGGACAACACGCTTTTCCTGCTGCTCAAGCACTTTAGCGTGGAGGACTCCTTCAAGTACGATTTAGTCAACGAAATCATCCGACTCAACTTCAAGTACAGTCCGAGATTGACTGTGGAGGTCTTTTTGAACTCACTGTGCTCCTCCGGAATCATCCCAATCCACCACTTAAAAACAGACCTGTTACAGGAAAAGATTAATCATATTGAGGTGGACAGATACAAGAGTATCAAGTACATGGTTGACAAGTGTATCGGCTTTGGCGACATTGGAGTCTATCTTTTCAGACACTACCTGATGAGCTCTGCTGAGTTCACAACCAAAGACTCTCTCCACACCTTTCTCTCCGTATTTGAGGGTCTAGAGCGGTCATCCCCCTCCAGCGTGGACTACTCGGACTATCTTAATATCATTTACATTTACTTGGATAGAAAACGTGACATCGTCCTTTTGTCTCTAAGACAGACATTCAGATGCCTCCAGTCGAGTGTTGACGAGGAAACCTACCGGTCTCTCCAAGGCGGAACTGACTCCTGTGGCCAGGTCTGTCCTCCCTTGGAGCGAGCAGACAGTCCTGGCTTCATGCTGAATGTCCTCGTAAGGTACTTCAACAGCCACTATGAGAGCGACTCCGAGCTTGACAAGGAGCCTCCACAAAGAGATATGGGCGGATTCCGCTTCAGAGGGAAGGACAAAAGGATTAAAATATCCCCATATTACATAATCTCGATCTTGTTTTCTCTGGACATACCAAGAAAGGAGGTCTACAATGCGGACTTCCACAAGTTCCTGAGCGTGTTCTTCCCCTCGCTGCTCAAGGTCTTCAAGGAGTCATTTTTGGACTCGGAGGAGTATCCAGAGTTCAGTGGCCGCTCTCCGAAGGCCACCAACGACTCGGAGGGCCGCCCTCGCCCCTCGGTCAGCATCACTCAGATCATCCAGATGACGGACAAGGACTCGGAGCCACTGGTGAAGATGATGGAGCTGTATCCCGAGCTCAGAAAGAAGCTGAGCGATCATCCGAACAGCACCAACGAATTCTTTGAGCTATTTCACCAAAGCATCAACCAGGTCTTGGAGGAGCCAGGCAAGCCGCCAGAGAGCCCCAAGGACAATCTCTGTCTGCCGATCATGCACTACGTCTCAACGGGTAGACCATTCCTCGCCTTCACTCTGCTCTGCATGAGGCATGTACAGTTCCACAGTGGCTTGGAATGCAAGCAGCTCCGGAAAGAGGACCTAATGTTTCCGGACCTCACCAAGGAGGAAAAGGCCGAGGTCTACCAGTCAGTGTACACCCTGGCAATCCGCAACTTCACCAGAGACAAGGTTGTCTGTAGCAGCGTCATCTTCATCTCGATGCTGCAACTGCCGACGGAGCTGCTGTGTACCGACATTAGGGTCGCAAGATGCATATACGTTCACCAGATTCTCAAAGAGAATGGGTCGGACACCTCCAAGGTTAACTATGAGACTCAGGAGATGGATATTGAGATCGACTCTCGGAATTCGGAGAGGATTCATGAGATTTGGAGTCTATTTCTCAAGTTTGGACCTCCTATAATAAGCTCTTATCTGGAAAAGAATGGAGACTATTACGACGACGAGCCTCAAAAGGAGTTCCAGGACAACCAAAAGTACTCCAGCTCCTTGTTCTCGGTCTTGAAGATGCTCGAGGAGGCCGCTTGGGCCAGCGGGGACATTATTCCGGCAGGCCAGAGCTCCGGAGCCGAGTCAGGTACCGGCAACTGCGATGGCCAGGCTCTGGAGGGCGTGGATCTAATTCCCCACACGCCCATTTGGCACCTGGTTGCGACTTTCTGCAGGATCCACGGACTGCCTAGGTCTCTGACTCTGCTGCACGAGCTGGCAAGGAGAGGCGAGTGGGTGGCCTTTCTTCAGGAGTGCGACTCCCAAAAGTGTCCTCTAGAGACTGTGGGGAACATCATCAACGAGTACATTAGCGACAACCCAGTGCTGAAGCTGCACTTGAAGATTGCCCTAAACATCAGTGATGACGGACAGGGGGAGGTCGCCAAGTTGCACGAGTCCAATAAAGAGAGTGACTACATTATTCAGCTGATCGACTGGAACACCTTGTTCCACTCACTAAGAGACGAGGGAGACGCCGAGCTGGGGGAGAGGAGGCTGCGGGAGTTCTACGATTGGTCGCTAAGGGAAGTCTTCAAGGAGATTGTCCAGGAGATGAGCGTTAACCGAGTGTTCCTGTACTACTCCCTCTTCGAGGAGCACTACCAGGGTCTTGCTGAGCGATTTCCTGCTTTTGTGGACGGGATGAAGAGACTAATAAACTCCTCTATTAACTCCTACTTGTTGATTGAATGGCTCAACTCCCTTTGTTATATGTCCATTAGGGATCGGTGTGACATATTTAGAGACGAGACGACGCGAAGGAGCATCTTCGACTTTGAGTTAATTCAGGGATTTGAGGATGCAGGCGAGTCCGTCCTGGAGATGGAGTCCCTGAGGAGTCTCTTGGAGCGGTTCACGCTCCAAGTCTTCCAGGACAACAGAGCCAACAAGGCCTTTGACTTTTCCCAAGACGAGGAGAGTGACCAAAAGAATGGGAGTACCCATGAGACACGCTCCGGCTCCGATCATGGACGTGGTGCAGCTGTGCCAGATTGTGAGCAGGACGGTGCTCTGACAGAGGATCAAATGAACTTGCTACTGGGGGAGTTCGTTCAGGGAACTAGGGACATCATCATGAGAATGAACAAGCTGGGCCTTAGAATCAGCTCCGAGTCTCTGGAGATCCTCTTTGCGCCAAGCTCTGATGGGCCTGAGAGAGGTGGCCAGTCTGCTGCTATAATGCACAGAGACGAGACAACCATTGTGCTTTGGAGACTGCTGTCAAATATAGAGCAGGCCGGTCTTTTGTCCAGAGCCTCGGGTCTGTTTTATGGCGGCGACACCCAGATAGCCATGATCTTCAAGTCCATAGAGTCTTTGTGCTCATATGACGCGGAGCAGGCGATTGAGAGCCTGGAGCGAGTCTTAGCAGTCAGCGGAGATGACCTGGAGAGGGATAGGATGATTTCAGGGTTCTTGCCGCCTAGGCATCTGGCGAGGTGGTACTTCGAGCAGGAGTTTCTGAGGCTATATGGGAGGATGACGGTGGAGGATCACAGGACACTCTGGAGGAGTGTGGGGGAGGTCAGTCCGGAGAGCAGGTATCCCGACGAAGAGACATTGTTTTTTGGGATAGAGAATCACAGGTACAGAATTCACATTATAGATGTACTCTATTTCAATATGGACAAGTATCAGGTGTCCTTTGAGCAGTTTGAGAAATGGCTTTCAGTCTCAGAAAAGATGCTCCTAAAGGACTTTTACGACCAGAAGAGGTACGGGCTGCTCTTAAGATACTTGAGGGAGTCCTCCTCAGCCTGCAGGGAGCTGCTGAGCGATAGTGAGATTTTGGCGTGGCTGGAGGGCTCCTTCCTGAGCGAGATTGCGACTGAGCTGGATATTTTCTCGCAAAACGGCCACTTTAAGTCCTCTTCTATGAGAGTGGAGTTCATTAGAGGCTACCTATGGGCCGAGCTAAGGAGCTTGTCCGGACTCATCCAGGCAATATCAATAGATTTAGCTCCCCTATTCCTGGTGAAGATTTCGGTCTACTGCTGGTATCTTATCGAGAGATTTGAGAGGTGGCTCTCTGCCCATGATCAGGCTCTCCTGACCTCCATCTCTATTCATTTCCTGATGGAGACTTTGGAGGTCCTTAGTTTGTGTCAGTCTGGGGACAGAGAGACCACCTCGGGTCAGGTTCCTGGCAATCTGGATGCCCGCTACGTCAAGGAGTGCATAGGGTACGCAGGGAGCCGACTCCTGCTACTGATTCTATTCAATATTAGCCAGAGAAGGCTGAGAAGCAGGCGGATCAGGACTATTCTTCGGGAGGTAAGCAGGCTGAGTTCGGTGGGGCCCAATAGTAGGATGGAGCGGACAGATCTGGAGTTCCGGTGCAACGAGGAGTACTTAGATTCTCTGGACGAAGTTTTCCTGGCTAGCACGGAAGGCTCCGTGTTATTCACTCCCTCCGGGTACTTTAGCTTTAAGAGCGTGACGACGGAAATTCCCTTTAGGATCCAGATTCCAGGTAAAATAGTGCTGAACGACCACCCAGTGGATGCGAAGAATGTCTATAGCTCGGTTCAGAATATTGTAAACTTCATGTTTGACCTGGATCTGGCCTTTCATACTGGGCTGAGGTTCACCCCAAACATAAGAAACAAACTGGAGGCCTCCAGACAGAGAGTCGAACGAAGATCCAAGATGCTCGCTCAGAGGCTGCATGGTGACCCCGAGAGGCCACAGAGCTCCGGAGCCAAGACAGCTAGCGAGGGTACCGCTGCTTCCTCCACCATCAACCTAAGCAGAGGTCTCCAGGCGTGGGATTCTGTGAGCGACTACTTGGTGGAGGTCTACTACGTTTCCTCGATATTCATAAAGGTTATCTTGATTTGGCTTAGTCAGAGTACTGGATCACTCCGACTGAACGAGCCTGAGAATGGAGCTGATCCTGAGAAAATAGACTTTAATCAGCTACTTGTAAAGTCGGTTCGGGGTGGGGGCTCATTGGCAGACCAGGGGGTGGGGTCTGGAGGCATTCTTTGGAGGAGCTTGATTCAATTCTCGAGTGAGGAGGAGGAGCCTTCTATCTCGAACGTGACGTATAAAATGAAGCTCCAGTCCATCCTGACAATGTTGCAGTTTGTGAATCAGATGGACGTGAGGTCGGAACCCAAGTACTCCTTCTTTGTCAAAGGTGTAGGGGACATTATGGCGAAGATGATCCAGGATTCGGGTCTCTCAGAAAATCTGGACAGCCTGAGCAGCCTGGACGAGTCTGCTCTGCCCAAGATCTCCAGATTTGTGCTTGGCGTGCTCACATCTAGCGCGGTCATCCCACTGGTCAGAATGGTCCTGGAGCTATCTATATTATTTGAGTACGGAGGCAGAGACTCCCAGGGGGGCAGTCTTAGCAGTTGCAGTGGTCTTTCGGTGAAATTCAAGACCGTCCAAAAATGCATCAAGGTGCTGCTTGCTAATAATGAGTACATTGACAAGGAGAAGGTGGACTCAATGTTTTCGGAGCTAATCAATGACACGGTACAGGGGTTTCACGGCAAGCCCTATGTAACATCCATACTCTACCAGATTTGCCAGCTTATAATGCGCCCAGTCCCCATCATTGACGCCTTGGCTGCAGACATAGAGGAGAGCAAGGGGGTTGCCGAAGACTCCACAGTGGAGGCCAGGAAGGCCATATACTTGCATTTAGCTAGGTACTACCTGGCCATGGTTGGCCTAAACGACGGGCTCGTCTCCATGGATGATGCATATAGTGAGCGTGTCATTCATGACTCGATTTCAGAGATAGATAATCTGCTGAGTCAGTGCTCAGAGAAGGATTTTGACCCAGTGCTCTTCACAAACGTGTTGGTGGAGATCCCAGAAATAAGCTCGCTGGACGGTCTGACCTCCGTACAAATCAACAAGGTATTGATGAATCTGCAAGCAGACGCCGAGAGCGGGGAGCTGAAGCACTACAGCTCGCACATTCTACCCAATAACTGGATCAGAGTGTATCTCTCGCAGCGTATTCTGAGCATATATGACGGAAGAGAGAGAGGAGGCCGATTGGGAGGGACTTTGGGGCTACGGGACATGGTGAACATAAATCTGATAAGCTCTAGACTACATGGACCGGATCTACTGGCAGAGTTTTTGGTGAGGAAGTGCCTTTCCAGGCAGTGGAAGACCTGCACTAACTTCCTATACTCCAAATACGGCCAGTACGATCTAATGATAGCACTGCAGGCCCTGGTGAGTTCCTGCGAGCTTTTAAGGCTGACCGACTTCCAGCAGACCTATAGGGTTTACCAGAACCTGGCTGGGCTGTTTTCTCTGCAGCTTTATTTCGTGTGTTCCCACTCAAAAAGAAGGCAGGAGCTAAATCCAGTCAGGTATAGTGAGAGCGGGGGGCTGGAGCTGCCTAATATTGGAGTGATTAGCCAGGAGACCAAAAAGAGCGTTTATGACCAGCTTACTTGTGTAATCACCAAGGATGAGATCGACCAGCTGTTTGGAGATTTGTGTCAGCCCAACAACCATGAGATGGCCGACAGCCTTTCAGCACAAAGGGAGACGTACTACAGATTCGAAACCGAGAAGATTCGGCTTTTAAACTTGGATCTAGTGGACCTATTTGAGGTCGTTTCAGATCCTCAAGTCTGCTACAACCCTCCGATGGTTTTGGTCATTCTGAGCGGCTATGAGGCGATTTACGGACCAATTGTGCACTCAGTGTGGCCCAGGATACTCTTTATACACGCGGTGATCTTGAAAAGGATGAACTTTCTGCGCGACTACACGGCCAAGTTTGGGGCCCTGGACGAGGGCATTCTGTCATCTATGGTCAGAATATACAAAAACTCCCAAAAGGAGAGCCATGATCTTGAGAGGATGAACGGAATGACCTTTTATGACTTCATTAAGTCCGAGATGGATGCCTCCGGAGACCTCCAAGACGACCAAGATTGTACTCCTTTGGAGACCCATTTTTCTCAAGATGACCAAGACGTCAACTCTGTCAACATCTACGATCTGGCACTGAGCTGGAATGAGAGAGGGCTGCACCACAAACTCTCCACTATGAAAAAGCATGATATTCTAGAGAATTGGACACAAATTATTCAGAATTACGTGGAAGATTTACAGCTAAGGATTACAATATGCAGAATGGTGGACGAGGACGGACTGGCAAAACTGATACTTAAGAATAAAGAGCTGTACAATGATAGGTCACTATACAAGTTTGCCTTGACCAACAGTATTTAGCTGGTTGTGGCTCTCTAGTCTAAAATATTCAACTAGTATGAATGGGAGGGGGGTGGTGGTGTCCACAAAAAATATGCAGCCAGCCAAGACCAAAGTCGGACTACCAGAAATGAAGCATTCCAAGACTGACTACATTACCAATAAGCCCCAAAGATGCAAGGGCCAGGAATATGCCATAGTCAGTTGAGTACTAAAGAGGCTTTTGTGAACAAGTTACGCTGGAGGATCCCTGAAACTTACAAATAATATGACAGATACGACAAACAGCAGTGTGCTGTAGCTCAATATGTCCACATACTGGACATAGACTGGCCTATTCTTGCTTGCGATTGGACAGTATTTATCCAGAATGGCCTCTTCATCTGACCCACAGCTATCCGAGTCAGTCACATCTAAGATAGTTTGTTAGCGATCCCAGAGCTCGGGCCGAACACACATACCTGAAACTTCAATCTCCGTATACTTAATTCTTCTTTTCATCACTACCTACGTAGCTTGCTATAATTTTGGTAGACTTTCGTGCCGACTTGCTCTTTAATACCGGCGACCTTGCATGCATGCGTCCACTCCGGATCGGATGGAAACCTAAAACCCGAACTCTCCTGCGCCTCTCAGACCTAATCAGCCAACAGATCTTACCCTGAATATACTAAAAAACGCTCAAACAAATTCCTGTCTTTATTAATATTTCCATTATTTATTAATTTCCCATCTAATCCACATTGAATATGCATGCGTTTGGGCGGGAAACTCGGGGCTTGGAGGAATTATTTAATCAGAGACGGGATGGGGCATAATCAGCCAGACAAATGTTGGAGGGGGGACTCTAGCTGTGGAGTACTTCGGCCTCTGGGGTGTCCGGGAGGGAGTCCAGGTAGTCAGAGGCGAGATGGGAGCTGCTCTCTGAATTATTTATCTGGCTGCCTTTTAAGTCGCTGGAGGATTTCTCTGTCTTGATGGCTTTGCGATTGGAGACAGTCTTCTTGCTTTTTTGGTCATTTGGACCTTTTTCAGCCGAGCCTTTCATGGCTGACGAATTGGTGGCCTTCTTTTTGCTCTTTTTGCTGCTTTCACTTGGATTGCTGTACAGATAGTCCTCGTCGTCATCGTTTGCGTCGACACTGTCCTCCTCTTCGTCCTCATTGTCCAGCGGATGGTCCTCCTCGTCCGACTCCAGCTTCTGGGAGGCAGGTTTTTGTCTTCTAGACGTGCCCCCGTAGCGCGTGGACACCTTTCTAGTTGCCTCGGAGCTCTCAAATTCCTCATAGCTCTCATCATCGTCGTCTCGCCCGTCGTCACTGAAGGAGATGATCTTCCTCCTCTTTGATGCGCTCTTCTCGGAGAGAGATTCATTCATATTGGGAGGTGGGGAGCTGGATGATGCAAAGTAGCTGGATGACTTCCGTCTCTCTTGCCTATCTTGCCTCTTGAAGGTTGAGATATTTCTCAGTGAGCTTCTTTTCCCCTTTAAAGACATGGACGAGGGGGACCCACGTCTACTGGAGGACTCTGAATTGGTTGAAAGAGAAATGGCAGGAAGAGATCTCCTTCTCTTGCTGGTCTCCTTCATCAACTCCTTCGTAATGTCCGTTATCTCTCCAGTCTCATATTTCTCCATGACTCTGAGAAACGCTCTCTCGCTCAGGCCCTCCACACATAGGTAGTCCTTATTCGACTTCCACCTTGACTTCCTTTCCGACCTGTCCAAGTCACGAATCTCGTCCAAGCTGTTGTCCTCAATTCCCAGCTCTGCATTCACTTCATTTGGCGGCCTCACAATCCACTCTGGAACCTCCTGCATACTAATAATCCTTCCCGAATCCTCCAGACAGTCCAAGTAAACCTTGCTTTCCTCCAGTGTCAGGGCCTCCTGGGCCCTTGGGGACTCGTATCCCGCCTCCTCCTGGGACTCTTGCTCGCCTGCTGCAGGCTTTTGCTTCCTTCCGGGCTTTTTGGGCTTTGGAGGCGACTTTGAGAGATTCTGGCCGTATTCAAGCAGGGTTGAATCAATATCCTCACTGGCACCTCCCTTATTTTCGCAGTGCTCCACCTCCTTATCTTTGCCCTTCGAGCTCCTGCTACTGGCCATTGACTTCTTTGCGATGCCCTTGCTCCACTCCTGAATCCTCTGGTAGATGCTCCTTCCAAACGTCTTCTTGTCCATCTCCTCAAAGGCCTTTAACTCCTCATCATTCCTCGCGAGGAACCGATTAATCTCCGAAGGAGTGGTCACTCTTGAGTCGCTCTTATACTCCTCCTTGCCGAATAGCTCCTTGAGTCTATCCTCCCTCTCCTCCTCCTCCACCTGGGTGGAGTTGAACATTCCAGCCTGAATAATCTTGTGATCTATCTCCAGCTTCTTCTGAGCACGCTTTAAAACCAACTCCTCCACTCCTGAAATGGAAACAAAACGCAAAACTCTAACCTCATTCTTTTGTCCCATTCTATGTGCTCTGCTCTGGGCCTGGAGATCCTGGTGGGGATTCCAATCGGAGTCAAAAATGATTACTGTATCTGCTGCCTGGAGATTCAGCCCAAGGCCACCAGCTCTGGTTGAAAGTACGAACACAAGCTTCTCCGAATCTGGAGAGTTAAACTCATCCATCTTCTCCTTTCTCTCCTGGATGGTCATCGTCCCGTCCAGTCTGTGATGATCTATTCCCCTATAGTCCAAAAAGTCTCCCAGTATATCCATCAGCTGGGTCATCTGGCAAAATATCAACACCTTGTGACGAAATCGAATAAGCTTTGGAAGCATCCTGTCCAAAACCTCGAACTTGCAGCTTACTCTAAAGATATCATCATTCTCAATCAAGTACTCCTCCACAAACAAATACGGGTGGTTGACTATCTTTCTGAGCTGCATAATCGTGTTGCTGACCGACCTATACTGGATCTTTCCACTGGAGAGATCCATAGAGTGTACAGCCTTTTGCTTGATCTGGTCATAAACTATCCTCTGCCAAGGTGTCAGCTCCATCCTTATGATGTACTCCTTCTTTTCCGGAAGATCTTGAAGCACGTCGGACTTGACCCTCCTCAGCAGGAAAGGCCTAAGGATGGAGTGCAGTCTACTGATCACAAAAAGCCTCTCCTCCTCCGAGAGCTCCAGACTGGCCTCACTAGACGGAAGATCGCTAAATGGCTTACTAAACCATACCTGGAAATCCTCCACAGAGTGGAAGACTTGTGGCAAGAGGAAATTCAACAGAGACCATAACTCCGTTATACTGTTTTGAAGAGGGGTACCCGTCAGTAGAAGCCTATTTTCAGAATTGAAATCTGCTAATACCACGTGGAATTTACTCTTTGAATTCTTAAGACGGTGTCCTTCATCCACAATGATGTGTCTCCACTGGATAGATTGCAGAGGCCCACTTTCCCTGATAATAAAGTCAAAGGTTGTTAAGCATACATTGAATTTGGTCTGTCTCATCTCGTAAATCAAGGATCTCCTCTCATACCTACTTCCCTTAAAACAGAGTATCTTGAGTTCTGGGGACCAGGTTTCGAACTCCTTTTGCCAGTTCGGAAGGGTTGACAGGGGTACCACCACCAGGTGGGGCCCCTGATTGTCTTTGTGCTCATAAAGGTAGGTAAGCAAAGCAATAGTCTGGACCGTCTTACCCAGCCCCATCTCGTCCGCCAGAATCCCGTGCAACTTATTGTTGTACAGGCTAAGCATCCACTCGACTCCAATTTCCTGATATGGCAGCAGGCTCCCTCCCTTGAGAAGCTTCATAGGCTTGTCAGAGATGTGTTCTGTGACGGAGTGCGCCATTGTGTAGTATGATGCCACGCTTGTAGTTTTTGGGATATTCACGAACTCAGACTCCTCATTGATTACAGTCTCCGAACTGCCTGCCAAATTTTCAGCAGAGGCCCTTTCTGCATCCAGACTGGCTTGAGCATTACCCATCTCGGAGCCCACCATCTTTTGGTCCTGCACTCTGAGACCAATGTCCAGCAGGAACCGGTCAGTTTGGTTGATCAGCTCCTGCAATCGCCTATTTTTGGTCTCCTTGACCAGCTCCAAATAAGCCTCCAGATCATTTTCACGCAGCAGACGCAGCCTTTCCCTCTCCTTCCTTTCCATGTTAATCTGCTTCTGGGACTGAATAGAGACCACCTGCTTTGTCGCACTAACAGCCAGACGCCCCAGCTGAGCCTTTCTCCTCCTCTTTTCCCTCACCATTCTTTCTCGCTCAGCGGGAACTCCATCAATAATCATCTGGAACCTGTATTGGTGGATGGTTGGGGACTTTAACTCCCAAAACTCGGATATCCTTTGGGAAATCCCACTAAGCAGGGAAGCCCTACTCGCCTGGTGGCTCGATATCCTGGATGGGATAATCAGGCCCGATGAAGATATCCCTCTTAATATGGACTCCTCGAGAGCCTTGTGCTTTTCGCTCAAGGAGTCCTCAGTACCCAGCTTGGAATCCTGGTGTGGCTCTTTGTCTTGACTCTTAACCAGAACCGAGCTTGATCCGTGCTTCGGATGCTCAGACTGGCCACTACTCTCCTGGCTGGACTCTTTTGGCGTCTGGTAATACATTCCCCGCTCCTTGACGTGGCCTCTCACCCTACTTTGAACTCTAGAAAGCCTCATAAGCTTTTCCTGCAATGAGGCCCTATAGGCGACGTCAGCAGGAAGAGCAAGGAATTTCCTGAGCCTAGACTCGGAGTCAATATCTCTAAAGGCGTCCAGGATCTGCTTTTCCCGGGAAGAATACCTTCCCCATCTCTCCGATAAACTGGACTCGAGCTCGAGCGACCCTGCAAATCCCAAGGGATTGATTCGCAGTGAATTAATCTCAGAAAATACCCTGGTGAGCTCTCCTGTTGGTAGTTTGCCGTTCTGCTCGCCTCTCATCTCTAAAAGGTTTCCCGTGCTCTCCACCCTATCCCTGAATATTCTCCTAGAATGATCAAAGTAGTCCTTTAAAACCAGAAACACCTGGGTCTCTGCACCAGCTGGCTCCTCACCAAAGTTAAACAGATCAAACCCCCGTCTAATAATGAGATCATCCATCATACAAAACAGCTCTCCAAGCAGCCTCTCTCCTGGAACCAAACCTCTGGACAGCATTCTATAACACTGTATCAGGATCTTGAACCTGGATTTTAATACACAAATGTCAGGCGCCTCCATGTTATTTACGATCTCAAGCCTGTGCTTTCTTAACTCTCTAAATCTCACGGATGTTTCCAAACACTTGCTAAAGATCTCCGTGGACTTCACAGATGCCTCAACTACCACTTTCTCCAAAGTATGATTCACCCCTGGATTCCCAATGTCCATGTCCATATAACCCTCATCTTCAAATCTTACGGCTTTGCTTTCTATATTTCTCATGTTTTCCATGCACAGCCATCTGGGGCTCCAGTCAGTCACCCCACAGCTAGGCTCGGTTGCGGCAGTCTACACCCTAATTAAACAGATATCCTCGTACAATACGCCTACTCCTCCTCTCCCCACCCTTGAATCGGACCCTTTAACCCTGAAAAATATATGTATATATAAATATCTCTATCTCAGGAATAAGAGGCCAAAGTCCTCCGCCAGATCAATTGCTACCCTTGGATGTCTGAACTACACTTGTACAGTTTTGAACATATATACTCTCATATACATACATACGCGAATATCGCCTTTCACCCCTCCTTGTTCTTTTTAAAATCCAATTTTCCCGTATACATTCTCTACTTAACAACAAATGGGGCGCCAACCTTAAGCTTGATCCTATCCTAAAAAGTAGTAGATTTAGGAAAATAGAAAAAAGCAAGATGGAGAGTGGAGTGGTCACTACGTGTCCAAAAATCGCTCATTGTCTGCTCATGGACCTTCTGGATCTCTTTTTTCAGGACATACAAAGTACAGCTGAGCTGTTTTTCATGCTCTATTAAAATATTGCTATTTGCATGTTTGCGCGCCAAACCGATTTAGTGGTGCTGGTTATGTAGTCAATGACAATAGGGGGGAAAAGAAAAAAGTGTAGAGATAGGGGAACTCGCTAGGGATGGAGGGCCTCTGGGGTTTTGGTTTCTGTTGGATTCACGGACGGATAAGGTCGTATTTGACGTTCTACATGGACTTTAGCTCCGAGGGATGCAGGGAAATGTATTTCGTACGAGTATGCATGTAAAATTATGCTGCACACACAGAATTGCAAAGGCTTTGGAAATAATAAATATAATGGAATTTTACGACATGTACGCTAAATTACTAAAAAATGAATTAGATTTCGAGAAGATTCATACAAATTAAAAGAAGAAGGGCTAATAAAAAACTGGGGTCAATTTTAACGCGGTTGGTCCAATTTGATAGATGGACTTACATCTGTACATGCATGCAAGGTATTCTGCAGAAAATAGGGCCTGAAGAGACCGCCATACTAGTATTTGGGAAGTGTTTTTTCTTGGAATAAATGTATATACACAGAAAGGGGAGTAGTTCTGAGAAGATTAGGATAAACTTTTCTGATGAGCTTGGGGTTACGGCCTCCAATATATTCAAGAGGGTGTTTGTTAGTATTCTGAAGAAGTACGACAAATTTCACAATGGAATAGTGACAGCCGAAAAGTTTTGCTATTCAATAAAGGAGGCGGATGAGTGCCTGAGGCAAGAGGATAATATCTGGGGCGTCATAGTGGATTCGGAGGATAAGTGCAATGTGACGTCCCCAATAATCACCTCTATAATGAGTCTGGTCCAGATAACAGAGGATAAGTACGTGAATTGTAAGCCACTATATTTAGATGTGGAGAGAATAGAATCCACAATATTAGTAAAAAATCCATACAATGAAAGCACAGTAATGGTGGCCCAGATACAGAGATCATCTCTGGAAAGAGATCATGTGAAGTACTCGGTGAGATGTCCGAAGATGTTCCTAGAGGATTTGTACCCTCCCGCTCTGGAGTCTGCGAATAGATATAGCAATAAAATCAGGGAAAACAATATTTTTGACATAAATAAGATGGAATTTTCAGTTGACAAGGATGCAGAGCAGCAGGAGGAGAAGCTTCCTTGCTTGAAGGCCCTTCCCTCTGGCAAATTGAATGATTTTAGAAAGTTATATGCGATGTGGAATAAATGCATGTTGTCAGACGAGGACTTTATCATGCATATGAAAAAAGATTTAGGGATTGAGCAGATTCCTAGAGAATTCCTGTTGCAGGTTGCAAACAAAGGCCCGAGTCGAACCCTATCATTCAGAGACGCCATTTGCTCCTTATTTATTAATGATGTGGACTCTTTAAGAAAATATAGGCCCGATTTCTTGGTTCCCCACCCAAGTAGAATTCCAATGGAGGACATTTATAACCCTATAACCCACGAGAACACAAGCGAGAGAAACAGAAATCAAATCATTGAGTGCTGCAAGAAGGGGTATGGGAAGATCTTAGGCTCGATCGAAGCTATAAATGATGATGTTCTTAATGACTTCAAATCATTTGGGAGACGGCATAAGCCAAACTCCAGTGAATCCGCCATCTTAAAAAAGCCATTGGAGATTAATAGCAAGCTTAATGGCAAATGTGAGGCTCACAAGCGTAATCCCAGCACTAGTGCCGAGCCTCCAAGTCCATCAGGGAAACACAAATTTGAGTTCGTTATTAATGAAGTTGACTCAGATGAGGAGCGTGCAAAAGTTAGGGGAAAGCAGGTTCTAAACTATCACAGAGTGACCGTGACTATGCCCGATACTCTGCAACACCAGCTTAAAAGATGCGCTGCTGGAGAGACCTCCGGAAATGCTATTAGGCAGTATCTCAAGTACTATGGAATACCCATCTCTGTCCCGATGGACGCTCTTCTTAGAAGAAGCGACGAAGATGGGTCGGTCTCATTTACTTCTCTAATGAAAGAGGCGTATCACTCCATAAAAAACATGCAATCTTCTCTTTAGCCGCTATGGTCATATTTACCTTGCATGTAAGCCCAACCTTCTGGGGTTTGGCGCCGGCGCTCTCCGAGCTCCTAAATATAAATGCCGAATTTTGGAGGAGTGATTTGTTATTGAATGAAGCGAGAGGTGGTCTTCGGTGGTTTGGCTAAACACATGTGAGTTTTGTTTGCAAGATGAGTGGTGAGCAGGATGTGAACATGCTCAAGGCCGATGATGGAGCGGCGAGTGCTGGGGAGGGGGCCTTGAAGGGTGGTGTTGGCCTAGGCTTGAGTGTAACTCCCAAAGTAGAGGAGTATTGCAACCGCATACTTGAGCAGGGCTTGGAATCTTCTTTGGAGAATGACATTGTTGACCAGAGCGAGGTTTCTGGGTTTCGTTCGCAGGTTAATAAGATGAAGATGTGGCCAACTTTTGATCATATCTTCAGGGCTGCGAGGCGAGACAATAAGTGGTTTCTGAGGTCCCAGCCTTTAAAGGGAGTCAACAAAATTCTGTTCGAGGAGCAAAAGTTAATTAACATTTCAAAGGTAAGGGCACGCCTCTCTCATAAATCTGGAGCTTTTAAAATGCATTCAGGCAGTGTACAAGGGTTTAGTGATTACCCCAATTCCAAAAGAAGTCATTGAGACTGCCGTCCAGACGATTAAAAGCAGCAATGACGTTCTTCCTGAGCTATCTGACTATGTAAGTTTGATTCTGACCGATCTGTATCAATGCTTACTCCATCACACTACATTGGTATAAAAATGCAGACTGTAAGGATAAAAGAGCCAAAGCAAATAAAAATGTCACAAAGTTAGATAAATTTGTCTCCTCAATAGGTTTAGGTAGATTACACTACATAGCAGTAATTTAATACTTATATAAATCTGGATCTCTCTGTATTGTATGATTCGGACGTCTGTCCGAACCATGATTCCTGTCCGTTCTAGAAGCTACAATGACCACACATAGCATGAATGTAAGTACTTAGGTCTAACCTATACCACACTAAGTTTAGGACTACTAGACTGCCCGTGAGAACTAAAATACCTATTCATTCAAAGCTGAATCACCACTTTGTTACTCGATGCAGCTACTTATAGCCGTTCTAGTGCGACGGAAAGAGTTCATACGTTTAGCTGGCCAAAGATGAGAACTTCTGAGTGCTGTGGGAGAAGTTAATGCGCTTGGCGAATGCATGAGTACCTGGGACCAACAGAGAAAGGAAGTATGAACTATTCTCAAAGCTGTATATCTGGGGAATATTGCTGATATTCATTGTGGCCTTTCTAATACCGTGGAAGTTGGACATGACACACCCTGTAGATACATTCTCAATGAAGAGAGCCAAGGTGTAGACAGTCAGATCAATGTAGGTAATTGTGTCTCCGTAGAGGAACTTGTACTTTGTAGTATTATAGGCGTCATCCAAAACCTTCAAAGCGTGGTGGATGTTTTCTATCTTGAGGAGAGCTGTGCAGACCAGAGACTTGGAGGAGTCCAGTGCAGATGCAACTCTCTTCATATAGTTCCTGGATATGGCTGAGAGCTGGGATGAGATAGCATACTCCAGTAAGTTCTTAGAAATTAACTGCTTATTGTATGACAGGATAATGTAGTTGATGACAGCCTCATCGGTACTGATATATCTGACACCCTTTCCAGTATCTGAAATCATTGGGAGTGATGGTGTAAGATAGCCTGCCTTTGAAATATCCTCAAAGAGCTTCACCTGAGACTCTGACTCCTTCTTAAACCTGGTTTCAGAAAATGCGATTCCAGAAACTACAAGGATGTTTCTGATCAAGTGGTTGCTATCAAGCTCCTTGGTTGTGAATAATTCAATTGGAACGTTTGTTGGTCTGATCTTCCTGGACTCAATTGAGCTGATCAACGCAACTAGTGCGAGAATTGATGGGAAAAAGCTTAATAACTTCATGGCTCACAAGAACAAGTTACTGGAACGGAATCCCTTAATTAGCAAACAAAGCTAAATATTACCGTAGAAGTGAATAAAAGAAATCTGTCTAAGATTCTATTTTAATGTGGCAATTCGAGGCTAAAAATTGTGCCGCCTTTCTACTACCTAGTACTTTGCCAGTAACTATTCTTTACGTATACCACATTTTTTATAGCCGGGAGATCAAAAATAAATAGAATATAAACTGTATATTCAATATATTTAAAGGTTAATTATATTACGTATTGGATTGTTGGATTCGTATCCTTAATGGCTCCTTAAAATGTGAGATAATATAATATACTTTAAATAGTGGTACCTGTTAAATTAAATAGAGCGGGAGATGCCAACAATTAAATAATATTTAGTGATGTGGATCAATCTATACTAAACATGGATGGCTAGATCACTTCGCTTCCCAAGCAGTAATTTGAGTGATCTTTATGTGGTAACCTTATGAATAATCAGTGTTAGTGTCAGTATCGGTGTCAGTGTCGGTGTCGTCATCCTCTGACCCTTGACTCTCTGCAGTGCTGCTTTCACTAAAATCTGAGATGTCATCAGAATCCTGATCATTTCTAGCGCTATAACCCTCGTTTGCACTGGATCTCTCACTTTCTGATCCCTCCGTGCTAGCGGTTTCGGATTCTTCGCTGGTCTCAGAAAACTCACTTTCATCAGGACTGTCTGATGAGCTTAACTCCTTGGATAGTGAAAAGCTTTTATTGGTAGCTCTTTTTGCGTAGGGGCTTCTGTTCTTTTCGAAGTTTATGTCCTTCTTGTTGCTTTTCTCACTGTAGTCTACTGACATTGATCCATTCTTGCTTCTTTTGCCTCTTCCTCTTTCGTCTGATACACTAGGGAGGGCTATGGAGTCGAGGTCTGATAGCTCTGACTCTGTTAGTGACTGAGAGGAGCTCTCGGACGAGTCGAATGCATCTAACTTTTCATCAATTATCTCTAACTCTACAGTTGACCGTTGGCTGTGACGGCTGTACTCCGTTTCATCTTTAAATAGTTCATCAATTCCACCAATTTGCTTTTCCATGGGTGAAATGATGTACTCCAGACTCATAATATCAGGCTGAGGCTCTAACTTTGGGAGCGGCATCTTGACATAGTTCATATGCATTGGCAAGTTAATTGGAACCAAGAGCAGAAGTGAATCGTGCTTTAGAATAAAATTTTCCGTCTCCATGACAATGGGAATTCCATCATCACCCAGGTAATCACTGTATGGACCATACGGCTGAATGTGCTTGACTTGCTCTGCAGGCTTATTTAACTGGGGACTATGTGGCCCCTCACTTACTATGGAAGAGCCAAAGCTATCTAGCAAATTATTATGGCTCCCAAAGAAGCCTGCATCTGCGTTTCCGTCAAGCTCAGAGAAATATAAATCACTAAACTTTGAATTTGAGGCCTTTTCTGCCTCCGTTTCTTCAGTGAACTTCCGAAGCTCCTCAAGCTCCTCCTTGCCAATATTCAGAGAATCCTTTACTGTACTAAGCTGTCTACACTCTTCACCATAGTTCTTAATCCTTCTCTCAAACATGAATTTTATGAATTTATCCTTTAGATTAACCTTCTTGTTCAATTGGTCACGCAGGGACTTCCTACATCTTTTTAGTTGAAAACGGGTGGTCAGTGCTAACGGCTTGCTTTGCAAAATCTCGTATATCCAACCTGCCAACACTTTTTGCTGGTCCTCCTTTAATCTTTTATAGTCTGCGCAAATTCTGAGGACGTTCTCCGAAAAATCAGCCAAGTCATTCTGTATGCTGCCAGAAATTCTCCAGCCAAATAATAGAAAAATTGCACAAAATACTAATTTTGGTACTTTCCAGTAATATAGGGTATTCATCTTGTGCAAGATATTGGACTTTGTAGTAGTTCGTCACCCAGTCTAATAGACGAATTCATAAAGTTTCATCTCTACCTTGAAATCTCTTGTCACCTTGTCTCTTTACCACCTGACCTCTCTTCAAAATTTACATTCACTTTTTTAATTAATATATTGATAGATCAATGCATGTGGCGGGCAAAACATGCACAACGCCCCGCATTGCATTGCTTACGCGTTATTGTCATGCAAAAATATCAGCAGTTTGATGGAAACAAAAGTTTCCTCATGATGATGGGTTTCTCTTCTGTGAGCTATTTTAGCAGGGAGAATGGTTTATCGATTGGTGTCATTCAGAAGCTTTGAAGTTCAGGCAGATAACAGAGAGATTAAAAAGCAAAGGAAGGAAGTTGATAAACTAAGAATGATTAAGCAGTATAAATCACAAAAAAAACAGCAGGAGTTTTAGATTTGATTTATTTCACTATCAGAATAAACAAAGCGCACAAGACCTTAGTAAGTGTATTACACACAACCTAACACACAAAAAAATGTGAAAAAAAAGAAATAAAACTCAAGTCATAATAATAGGGACAGATTAAGAGACTCCGAATTGGGAAATGGAGCTAATTAGTAGCGACGTATTAGAGCTCGAGGGGGTTTTGGGACTTTACAATTGGGTTCAAAGTTGCGATTGTTCCAAGGTACCTAGTAAGAGAACCTTGTATTTGGAGGTAAAAAATAGACTCAACTTAAAAGTAGTGAACAAAAACCATAGCTTAGCTCCAGGCACTACAGGGGTGTCGAGGGGCAAGAACTCAAAGTCATCCAATAAATATGACGAAAATTTGAGCGAGAAAAGATACCCACGTGGTAAGGTTCAAAACTATAGTGGAGTGAATTCAAGCATTTTTTGCGCAGGCATTGGGAAAAGATCAAGGCCGTCGACTCTTTGTTCCATTTATCCGATTTCCACGTTCTCGAGGATACATGAGACGCTTTTAGATGCAAGCTATAGGAGTGTTAGGTTGTTTGATTACAACAGCAGCTCTTCAGAGGTAGATGAGGGAGGGGATGACTATAAGTTATATATGGCTGATGAGAGTCCACAAGAGGACGGGAAATCAAACATGAGAGGACAGGAGAGTAAAGGAAAAGACTATGTGAGTCGGTCAGAAAGAAGATTAGCAGATAGTAGCACGGCCTTAAGTAATACTGAATATGAAGAAAATGCTGATAGTGCCTACCATTTCGAGATTGATGTGAACTCTCTAAATAATTTAATAGTATATCTTAGGAATGTTATAAGGTCAAAGAGAAACAATCATTGTGTGAATGACACCAGCGAATATTTAAGAGGAGACAGGCACTTTTGTTTTCTGACACTTTGGAAGAAGGTGGGGGGGCTAACACGACAAAGAGTTGGTGATTTGAATGAAGAGATATCTGTTTGGCAACAACTTAGAGACGTTTTATTGTTAACAGGAATGTCTCTGAAATATCCAACATGGTCTGGAGAGCAATTGACTGTTATTATAACAAGTATTATCCCAAAGAAGATATTTAATACAATTACTGAGAGTGGTAGAGACAAACTTCAAGACGATGGCAGTGGAGACCATAATTATGAAGGATTGTCCAGGCTCTATTTTACATTTGTTAAAAACTCCAAGACCGTTTTTGACCTGCTAACAGTGAGTAAGCTTATAGAAGAGAGCCTAGCTAAATATATAGATTTTGTTAGAGCGTTAAGCAATAAGAGCCTAACTGGGAGTGCAAAAGAGAAAGCAAATTCCAGGTTTGACAGTGACCAGCTGTCTTCTGAAGAAGAGGATTTTCTGGAAGCCATTTCTGGCTACAGTACGTGCGGAGAGTATGGGTTTGACGATGAAGGATATGCAAGTGTATCAGAAGCCGAGTATACAGGGTTTTCTGATGGCACAAAAATGGTGGAGACTAGTGAAAGAGAGTCCAAAATAATCGACTCTTTGGGTCTTTTTGTGAATTTAAGAGATGTGAAGAAGCCATTAATGTATGATTATTGCTCAAGTAAGGTTGACGACATTATTAGCTCTTATAATAGAGCAAATATGGGCAACTCGAATACTACCATTATCACGTCAAGCACAACTACAGCTAATACCAACATTGAAAGGGGCAGCACGACGAATCAGACCTACAAATTTGATACAAATAACCACACTGAAGGCTTTGACTTTGATATGACAAATTCGCTGCAAAAGATAGGTGAGAGCGTTGTCAATTTGGGGATTTCGAGAGAGCTTCTTCAGGACCTAGTTAATGAGGTGCTAATTAGAGACCCATCTTCCTCATCCTCAGTTTTAATTGAAAAAGAGGCGCTGCTAGGCGCATGCAGACTTGTTGATGACTGTATCTCTCACTCCAATTCCATTCTAGAGCAGTGCCATAAAAATAAGGTATCTAGAGGCAAGACCTCAATTAAGAAAGTGATGACTTGGACATTCATTTCTATGCTAATCCTTGCCTTTATTGTTTTCGCCGGGAAGCAGAATAATCCAACTCTTCAGCTGATTCAAAGAAGATTGGGCCTAAACAGTGAGCACCTTTCTGCTGGACAAGGACCAAGCGGGGTAGTCACCTCAAACGGGAATTTGATGTTTTATGATGGCGAGGGTTCCCATAACAGCATTTATAGAAATGTAATAAATGCGTCCGACTGTATCTTGTCAATAAATGCAAATCAAAGTGTTGTTAATTCTGACATCTGCAAAGTGATAGGAGACGTTACCGTGGTAGAAAAATGCTTCACAAATATAAAACTATCCAGCTGAATCGGCTAGAATCCACCAAAATACATATGGCTGGCGTATATTCATTCAAAACACGACTTGGGTCCAAGAGTAATCCCCATTTTACATGCACATTGGGGGGCAGAAATTCAAGTTGCAATTGCCGCCAAAACACATAATGTTTTTTTAAAGCAATAAATCAAATAGGGATGGGAATTTAGGTGTTGTTTAAAAATAGAAAAAACAACAGTAGTATATGGCCCGGTGGTAGAAATAGCAAGCTAGCAGGCCAGAGGAAGGTGTGTCCAGTTCATGCAAGTAGTGTTTGGAGGCCAGGTGCGAGATGATACAAGTTATCTGCATAAGCATAGTCGACAGAAGCAATCAACCATTATTGTTTAGAGCACTGGAGAATGAATCTCTGGACTCGCTTCAGTTTGCAGTTTATTCTGCTCTGGATATAGTTGAGAGAAAGACCAGTGGTGATGTCATGGAGGGGTCCTTGGACCCGTATTTGGGCTATTTGGGTCCCGCGATTAGTCTAAGCTATGAGTATGAGATTTATGGCTTTCTAAGTTTCTCGCACGTAAAGATTATTGCAATATTACAGGACCATCCTGAAAATGAAGTAGAGCTAAGGAACTTTTTTCACAATGTTTATAGGGCCTACGTGGATTCTATATGCAACCCCTTTCTGCTAAGAACAATAGAAACTCCCAAACTGATTGGAAAGGTTGACCAATTAATTTCAGCCGCTCGAGAAGTTAGCATTCATGCCGAGAAGAGCAATTCTTGAATATGGTGATTATTCACTTGGGGAAGGAGACTTTGAATTTCGCCGGCACTCAAAGAGGCCAGGCCGGGCTCTCCTTAAACTCAGGGCTAGGATGTGGCCGTATGCAATTGCCCCGATAGTATACATAGGTTAGTGTCAATATTGTTCTTTTTTTGTAAATTATGGCATTTTCCCTTTTGACATGTTATTTACAAATTGCGAATTTTCATCTTGTATGACAGGCGCGAGTACACCAATTTGTGCACAAGGAGCGGAGTTGGGACTCCGGAATGTTGGTCAGGCTGGAAAGCAGGAGTGGTGCAGGGACTAACAAGTGTGAGTGTGGGGAGAGTGAGCAGGACCAAAGGAAGCCTGGAATTTGTTGGTATGCACAGGTCACAGCATTTTCCAGTTGCGGTACTTTAACTTCTTATATTGATAGCATTATAACTCAACTTCGAGTCCCCACATGTTGGCGCCATACTGGCATCAAATTTTGATAAATGAATACTTGGAATATTTGTGAAGAGAAATATTAGAAATAGTGGCGATACATCAGAGCAAGAGGTTTTTAGTATTGATTTGGCCTCCCATCCACCCCTGAGAGCATGGCCATAAGGGGAAGACTGAGTTGGGGTTTTAAGTAAGGATACATATCGTCAAAATGGAGGTATTAAGCGAAATTGATATGAGTGTGGTAACAACCACCGCATCTAACTCGGAGTATGTAGAGTATTCAGCTTCAAACAATGCAAAGACATCTGGAGGTGAACACAAAAATTTGGATATATTCTTGGATTCCGATAAGGAGAACTTGAGAGCTCACGAAACGAATGCCAATAACTCGGACGACCTTCTGGAGTATGAAAGGGAGTTCCTGGGTGACCACAATAGAGATAATTTTTCTGAGTACAACTGCAGCGAAACAGAGGCGGGTGGGTGCGAGGAGTTAGTAATGATGGTTCCAGATTTGGACTCCACACTCAAATTCAAACACGACACCGAGAGGTTTTTTATGACTTTATCTATTGCAGAGGCAGAGCTAGATCTTGCGAAATCTGCATCAAGAACATCTAAGCTAGCGATGGCTGGGAATTTTGATATTAACAATCAAGATGGAGCAAGCTGCTTGAAAGAAATTAGAAGTTACGTGGAGGAATTATTAGAAACCATTACCGATGTCAGGGAGTCGAACTTTGGAATTCAGCGTGTTGTAGAGGAGTGTAGCGAAATTTTGCATCAGAGTATCTCTCAAAGTGACTTATCCCAGAAGGACACTACTGACATGAACGCACTATCAGACCAGAGTTTGGTTTCCTCGGAGAGACTTAAGCTTTTATGTGAAGCAATTTCCGAGGAGAACTCAAGATTAAAGAAGGAAATATACATTTTAAGCAAAGAAAACGAGTTTTTAGCCAGCAGGGTGAGTCATGAGGAACCAGAGTCAGAGGAGGGATCATTCAGATACTTTAGAAGAAATCCGCTAATGAGGTTCTTCTTCTTCATCTTTATTCTAACCTTATTCTGCCCCGGAAATCACCAGAACGGAATTCATAGTAATCTAGCCATTGAAAAGAGAAACTCTCCGCTATATTCATCCGCTGAACACCCTCTAAAGGGTTCCCAGCATTCGCAAGGAAGTGACTTGCAGCTACTTCAAGAGTCCCTCCAGAGTCTGAAATTTGGTGAACTCTCCTCTCAAGGCCAACCCGAAGCGATTTCTATATGCTCTATGCTTTCTGAGCTGGATGTCCTCGAGAAGTGCTTCACCAGAATCAGGCTTTCCTAGCTCGTGCAAAATGAAGCACACCCGCCACTAGTAGTCTATAAATATATAAATCAAATAGATATCTCAAAACAATCGTGTCCAAATCCCTCTCCCCCTTTTTTCAGTATCTATTCAAACAGACCAAAAACATGAAAACTTATACATCTCACTAAAGTTCATGTGGATTCTTGTTCGGGCGTCGTTTGCATGCATTGCGAGGACTACATGCATGCAATTTTGGTAAAATTAGTTGGGATGGACAAACTTAACATAAAACCCGCGCGTTTTCTTTGGAGTTTCTTTGTAATATTTATCAAGAAGTTGCTCAGTTGATGTGAATAAGCGGTGAGGGAAAAGAATAAGAAGACTTTTAGAGGAGTTGAACGGGAATGAGTTATCGCTATTGAGATAGGAGTATCCAATCCAGTAAATATTTGCTATAGTAAACTTCTGATTCTGGACTTGGGTGTATTTAGTGGTCGCATTATTGACAATGGATACAGTATTTTCTGGATGGTATGGCGAGTAATGGTATTTGTCTAGGACCAAATTTAGGCAAGATGAGATTTTGTGTGAAATTTCCTCGTCTCCAACACCAAAAATAACCCTCTCAATGACTCCATCCGGACTTTGATGGCCAGTAGAGCAAAGTAAAACAATTTGTTCCAGTATTTCCAAATCGCAGCTAACCTTGAGAACATGTATGTTTGTGTTTTTCAAGCTCATCCTCAGAAAGTAGTTCTTGAATGTGCTAGACCCTCCCAAATAAACGGAGTATCCGAGCCTTTTGAACCCATATTTAACATTAAACCCACTATATACTCCTAATAGCTGTCCAGCTCGATTTAGTATTGGAAGTCCCAAACTCATTCTGTCTGGAACCCCATCAAACTCCACCCAAAATTGCTTCTCATTGTCCATTTTCACGGTTCCACTTATTTTCCTTTCGCCCGAGCCGAGAACAATTGCCTCTTCGTTATGTTCAGGTAAACTTAGATTGTGCTTGGAGTCAGGCATAGAGACCCAAACATCCCCATATAAGTTGGAGTATTTTCTCGTTTCATCAAGTTCCTCCCACTGCTTCAATTGTGATGATATGGCCAAGCTTCCGGAGTTCGCAATAAATGCTCCAGAAATGTACGTGATTGAATTGTAATGGAAAAAATAGCCGATTGTTTCGTGCTCGTTACTTGCCTTATTATCTCCACAAAATTCAGAAATTATCCTATAAATCCTCAAGTTCTTATGGTCTGTTGAAACGCCCTCTATTCTATACTCCATGTTTTTTATACTCCTACTCGCCTCCCACAAATTAATATCACCTATAATATTATAGATCGTGCCCTCCACCACTTTAAAGTTATCATATATAGAAATAAGCTCTCCATTGCTATTAACAATCGGCAGTCCTGTAAACTCTCTACAAACTGGACGTATTGGGAAGAAGGAATAATAAAATGGGTACTTGTAAATGCACTTTCCTCTGATTGTAGGCATGTATGGATTTAACAAGTACAAATCCTCATCGTCCTCTGGCTTCTTCATTGTATGTAATTTTCTTGAACAAAGCACCGTGAATCCGTTCTGGTGGAGTTTGATGTCATTTCCATCCACTCTCAGCTTCTCATCTGCACAGAAATGTGAGTTGCTAAAATAGTAGACTCCTCTATACTCAAATCCAAAGCCAATATTTTGCACTTTATTAGTAATCAAAAAGAATCGATACCCAAATTTACTTTTTGGCTCGTACTCACCTGCTGCATGATATGGATATAGCACCTTAACTCTATCCAATCTTGCGCTAAATACATAGTGAATTGTGAATTTTATAAAGCTAATCAAGTAATTTAATAGTGTGATCAAAAGGCTCCAAATGACCCCTGATCGGATTTTCTCGGACCTATCGTTTAACTCGCATACCTGATCACTTCTGTTGCCATCAACCAAACTTCCTCTGCTTCGTGCTCCACCTACGCCTCTACTTTTCATTCTGCCGAGCCTAAAGTGGAACTTTTGTCAATAATGCACCAACTATCACCTCCTCCCTCCTTAAGATCCAAGCTCCCTTCAGCCTACAACCTGCTTCAGAACCAAATCAAGCTATACGGCCTCCTAGTCTTGCTGCTTATAATTTTAATCTTTCTTTAACCTGTTCAATTCATTACATGAGGCAAATTTCCCTCTAAACACGGTTTCCCGCCAAATGCGCGTCAGTCAATTTTTGATTTTTTAGCGTCAAGTCAGGGAGATCCAAAATAGGCTTAAGAACTAAACAAGGGAGCAGATAAACCCCTGAATTTTGCAGAATATAGTGGGTTTATCCGAGTGGAACCTCTGGGAACACCAAACACATACTTCCAGCGCGGTGGGTTGGATTGGCAATGGAGGGAAGTGAAGGAGTGAGGGTGATTTTAATACAAAACTGTCCGAATCCTCCATGCATGCATACATGCATGGAGGGTTTGAATCAAGAGCACACGTGAGGCCCTATATGAGCACAGCAGGACATACATAATTTTCTCTGGAGGCTACAAGTAAAGGCTAGTTATTTCAGGAAATAGAAGACCAATTTGTCAAAATTGCAGATGTGAGTGGCTACTTATATTTGGTATCCTGCCAAGATTCATGTTTAATTTGACTTGTTTTTTTATTTCTTCTTTTATTTATAAAATATCCGGTACTCTTCATATTTCACGAATAGGCGGGATACGTCTGTCTCCTGCCGTCAAATCAACAAATATATACATTTAAATATACTTGCTAGCAATAATACAAATGAGTTATCAAATTCCATACAAATAAATAATTGACTTGTGAACAGAAAAAATCTCACAAACAGTTGGTTTGCCGACTCAGTCTCACTTAAGATACTAGTGATAAACTGGAGAATTGAGGTAGATTATACCGGCTCCAGACCAAAATGAATTACTTAATATTCCTTGCACTCTTCTCCAACCTACTAGCAGTTGCGTACTCATTCGACTGCAGTGGTACCCTAAGCTTGGAGAGCTATTTACAAAACAGGGGTGGTTCATTCAATTCAGCAAAGTGCATTTCTGTGGTCTCACTGGATATAACTTCACCAGCGATACTGGCCTCTTCATCATGCGATGCACTGGTCTTGGACTCGACAGACACCACAAACTCTGGCATATTGGCTGCCGCTGGAATTACATGCCCGGCACTTTCAACAAGCATCCCAACAGTGTTTAATTTGCCTGGCGGACGTGGCATTAGGAGCGGATTAGGCTCAATTTACTGTGTTGAGTCCACATTCCCAACTTCTAGGTTATATAGGGACGTATTGAGTAGAGCTCAACAAGAAAATGTTTCAAACATTATTTTCCCAGTAATCCCATCAGACTCTGGGAACTTTGAGTCTAGAGTTAATTCTGCTGCATTTGAGATAAGAAGTTGGATTATGGCAGCCTTTGGTAATAACAACATGAGATGCCCATTCAATATTATTATACCCGCATCCGGAACTCAGGTTTACCACACGGTTTTGAACGTATTCTCCAAAGCATTCACCAGAGATCAATCCAAGTACATGCAGTCAGTGAGTGCAGATTCTGGCGCACAAGCCTCTGTCTCCCAACATACGTACCCATCAAGACCAGCTCCATCAAGACCAGCTCCGCCAAGACCAGCTCCATCGGTACCAACCCCTCAGCCAAGAACCCAATTGCTGAGAGACTTCAACCAGTACGATGGTATTGCTTGTCCAACAATGAAGAATATGCATACTCTGCTTTCAGAGATTAACGACCCATATATTAATAAGTATACGGCCGTAACGACTCAGATTTCCCTTGCATTCTCTGACCTATCCATGGGAATTCACTCTTGCGATATGATAGTTTTGGAGAGCGGAGCTGACAACTTCCTAAGTCTAATGCGAGAAATGGGAATCTTCTATAACCGTGCGACTCAAAGTTCTGGAGTTACCACTAGATCCACAAGCTTCATTCAAAACCCCATGGAATGGTACTCTTCTATCAAGAAGGTAGTGTATATGAGTTTACATGAAGCGATATCAGAGGCAAGGAACTTGGATTCCTTGGTTTCCCTAATAAAGGAGGCGTACATGAACATATTTAGCTTCGCCACAAATAACAAGTTGAGCGAGATTCTGATTCTGCCATTTGGTATCTGGAACTCCCGCTACTCGTCGTCCGTTCAAGTGATTACAGCTGTAATTGAGGGTCTGGGACTCGCACTTAACGAGTACATTCTTACCAACAACCAGATTCATGTAACCATCCTAACGGAAACCAGACAACAATTAGAAGTTCTGGTGGATCAGATCAAGCCATACTTCATGAGTGTTGGCGCATCTGATGAGCTATTGGGCAGCGGCTCCTCCTCTATATATCCAATTCCCAAGCCTTCGAGGCCGCCAAGACCAGCTCCACCAAGACCATATCCAGCAATCCCAGTTGTCCCAACAATCCCAGTTGTCCCAGCTACACGACCAACTTACCTATTTGACTCCGATGACAACTGTATGTCTGGAACTCCAATTTCAGAGATCATTGAGACTCTGTTCCAAGGAAGAATTAGTCGTCCTTCATCATCCGACCACTTCTCTCTCATTTACTCCCCTTCCGCTCCAGGAGTTATTGGATGCAGCTGTCTAGTTGTAGATGCATCCGACAGTGCCCAACTCGACATGGCCAGCAAGCTTGGGATTAGTAGAAAAGAGTGCAATTCGGTTGGCAGCTCTGAGCTCAGAGTCTTCAGCACCTGGGCACCGAATCCCTACATAGCAGAGTCATGGATGAATAAAATCTCCAGAGTGTATTGCCTGGACTCCTCCAAATTCATATACAACTCTAGAATCAGAGCAATTGAGGCTCTTTACAAGAAGATCCTCGCCTCTGCCAAATTCAGATGCAACACAGTTCTCTCCCCACTACTTGCAACCTCCACAACCACCAGCGAGTCGAGGAACAAGGAGTACATCCTCCAGGCCATCAAGAGCATGGACGAATTCTATTCCTCCAGCAACCAAAGAGACTCCCTACACTTTACCTTCTATGAGGGAGCTGACACGATTTACTTCCTCGCTTTGGAGCTTGTAGCAACCTACTATCTAGAGTACACCAGCACTGGTGGTCTACAGGCAACCCTCCGGACAGTCAACCAAAATTGGCTAAACTTAAATAATATAGCCGGAGGCTATGTAATGCCAACATTCAGAGAACCCACCGCTAGACCAAAGAAACAAAAGGGTCTTTTGGGTAGTGTTAGAAGAGGAATAAGTAGACGTATTAGTAGAAGCTCGGCTACAACTCCAAGACCTTCTAAGGTACCACCTCCGAGACCCCCTCTACCCAAGATTGCCGGGAACAGAGATGCCTATAGACCAGCTCCATCAGACTCTGCGCTCTACGAGGGTGCATACTACACTAATATTGGTGACTTCACTAGAGTCCACTCCAAGAATGATTTGGAGAGCTTGTACAGCTTCCATTACTGGGTTCAGCAAGTTACATCCTTTGCTAGCACCACTTTCAAGGAGCTGTCCAAATCGTTGTATTTGTCTAACTCTGACATCTCCCAGGGTATCACTGGCTGTCAAGCCGTGGTAATTGACGCATTACATCCAAGTGTTAATAATATTCTGAGACTAATTGGTCAATCTTACCCATTACTTAGAAATGGAGTTACTATTCTCGCAAATAGAAGATATGGTGACAACTCCCCATTTACACAATTGAATAGATTGTACTTGGCCAACACCAGCTCTAAGTCTGTCGTCGAATTGTACGAGGATATCGTAAACTCAGCAATTGCTAACCAAGAGAAGAACATTTGTGTCCCATTATTACTTTTGAAGGAGGAGTATGACATCTCCATATCCCGTGCAAAATCCCTGCTTTTGCAAATCATTAATGTGATCTTCTACAGATTGTCCTATTACAACAACAGCAACCTGAAGATCGTATTCTACGAAGGAAATCCAGCTACCGCACTACTTGCATTCGAATTGATTTTGGATATATTATCAGGGAGGAGCATGTGATTTCAGTAGATATTCTAGAATGACATCTAATCACTCCTCTATTTCCTGTTCAGTATATATACAAGAACTAATGCTTATATTAAGCTATAGGATTTACCGAATTTATATATATTTAAGGCCAAACTGCCTACCGACCCGAACTTATGACGCCGAAGGTTGCCAATTCGACTATTTGCACATACATAGACCATGGAAGTGGCTACTTATTTGTATATGTATACATATATTGGTCTGTCTCAATATGATTGAGCCATTGAGAAGAAGGTGGTTGCACGACATTGTTTGGAGCAGTCTGCATACTCCATTGTTGTCGAACAAGACCTTGGCCGGAATATGTCATATTTACTCTGACGTTGGAGATGATTTTTATGGGAGTATCTACGATGGTAACTACCATCTTGTTTCGTAATTAATATTACTTTTGAATTAGAATGGGGTTATGTTGCAGAGTGTGCGCCGTTGTTTCTAGCACGAACACTTTGCTCATAATTGGTCGTTGCAGTATTCCTCTCGCATACCAGTTGTTTTTCGAGAATGTCTCCGAATAACGTATTTTAGCATTGCGAGCCACTAGGATTAATTTACAGCTTAAACATTCACTAGAAAAGATAGTTCCCCAGCAAATGGCTCGCTCTGGTTCACTTTAGATCTGCTTAATTTTGTCTTAACTATCGAGTACCTTATCTCTCTAAGCTTCCTTTGGACTCTCTCCGTGACTTCTCTGTGGCAAAGTCCGCATGTGGGGTGAACGTAGATATTCATGTGGAAAATGCATGCATGCTAAATGGGTAAACATTGTATACCGGTGTTAAAAGCAGTGTATAATTAAATTAAAATAAGGAAAAAAACTAAATTTCAGCTAGGTGGTAGGCCCTCACCTACTTAGTCCAAAGAAAAGTCTAGGGACCTTGAAATTTACAATGGAGATGTAGGCAAGAATGCTTAGAGCTAGTCCGGAGGCATTTAGAATTAGCCAGGAGCTTAGCATGCCAAACCCAGGGAAAACGAAGCCAAGAACGCGGATGGATTTTCCATCATATAAGGAGTAGGGACTGCTTTCCGGGGAAATGACATATAGTAGGAAGTAACGGGTGACCATCTCCAGCCAAACGGAATGAGTGATGTAAATGACAATTCCGCTGTTTGAAAAGTGCCTTTGGAGGCTTTCTGAAATCTTGACACTATTGAAGAGCTGAGTTCCAGCGACTCTAAATAACTCAAGCCAAACCCATGTTCCAATGACAAAAATGCATGTGGTTATTCCTCCAGTATAATAAGGATATGCCCAGATATATGAAACCAGAGACTTATTCCCCGGGAAAGATAGGGCATTCAGAGAGATAAGTATCAAAATCTTGAACGGGGCAAAGTTATTAAGATAGATATTTCTCTCAGCCTCTTCGTCAACCAGGAACAAGAGGTCCAGAAATCCTGCCAAATAGTACATATTATAGAATAGAAGCGAGATGCAGAGTCTGAGCGCTCTATCATCTCCAGCAAGTCGGAGGCCATAAACAAGCACATTTCTTGGATCAAAGTCTGCAGAAAATGTGCTATTTACTGAGTCATCTAGTCTCAAGCCAATGTATGCAGATGAAATGTAGAGCGGTAGATATGCCAGGAATGAGGTAATTAAGGAGTCATTTCTCTGATGTAATGTTACCTTAGAGACCATGTTTGTTAGTATTGGGATTGTAAAATAGCTTAATACTACAGGAATGAGTATTCCTGTGACAGAAAAGCTTAATAGAATATGAAGCAGAAACATTAAGGTCATTAGAAACGAGATACTCATGAACATATCGCTGTTAATCATTACAAAGCTTTTCATTGCCTCATAACCGCTTTCCTTCTTACCCATTCCTGGCATGAATAAGGAGTGCTTATCCCTTACATTTCTTAGATACAATGTGAATGGACGATTCAAAACTGAAATGATAAAAATCATTGGTAAAGTCCAAAGCCACTCCAGTCCAGAACATTTAAATTCCGCAAGAAATCTTGAATAGAAGTCAAATAGTGAGGTATATGGACGGGCCGGTGCACATGGACGCCATTCTGATCCAAAGTAAGCTGCTGCTGCAACTACTGTGAAGTAGCCCACAACTGAAGGGACTATAAGTCGTAGGGTCTTCTTGTATAGAAAGTTCAGGATTCCTCCCTCCCCTAAATATTTGATTTTTTTGTTTAAGTTAACATATTCGTCTCAAATATGCCTTGAAACTTACCCGATTTTTTCGTGGAGTAGAATGCTGCCCTTCCAGATGCATAAAAAAAAACCGGCATTCCATGGTGGAGAAGCACTAATAAGTAGTTGTCAGACATATCCCTGTCAGTATCATTGAGGTTAAATATTCTCTGTACAACCACCATTCCATGCACAGTTAAAACAAGTATGCATGCCACGCTTCTCAGCCAGTCAGTAAAATAGCAATGGCCACCATTGACCCGGCTACTTATTTTATATGACATACTCTAATTCACTGCCCTACAGCCAAAGGAAATATACCATGGATCTTCTGATGAAAAAAAGTATTGAAAATAGTTACTCTCAAAGTTTTCTATTGGCTATCTTGCTGTCTTGTCCCTCACCGCAATAATTTAAATATTTAAGCTGGCAATATGTACAACTGAAATAGAAGACTCACACAAACTGACAAGCTGCCCTGTGTTAAAAAGCACGTATCTTCTCGTCCAGATTCACCTCAACAATGTATTCAGAATTGCAATACCAGCCATACTTCTTTGCTTGGTGCTCTTCACCTACTTTACCATTGAGGTTGGGACTCCCACAAGTTGCCGCGCAACCATTATTTCATGATGCATGCGATTTAATTTATAGGTGATTTCACTAGACAAATCCGAGCTTTTTCTTTTCCAATATGGATTTAAAACGGGACTAATAAGTAGAATCCGACTACCACACTATGCTCTTTGGAGCGTCTATTCGCAGAGAGTCGTACCCGCCCACACCCACTCCAAACTAGAATATATGGGTAAAGCACAGACAGTATTAGCTTGAAAATAGACTATATTCACATACAAAAAAATGATTAATTAGAGATTCACTTATAGGTCAGCGAGAGAAAATAATTTAAAATTGAGCTTAAAACAAATGTTCAATTATCGAATAGAAGAAAAGTGTTCAGCATGGCCACAAATATTAGTGTTTTGCGCTAAGCCAATTACGGAATCCCAGGATAAAAATAATATAAATGCTACTTTAAACAGAGATACTTAAATGTTGTCAGTCCAATTGTTTTGGAAACGTGCAATTATAATAATGTCATGCTTAAAATAATAGTTCCAATCAAGAGGGGCCCCATAAATCTTTAGGCAGGAATAAAATGTTATTAAAAGCTCCTTCAGTTGTTTGTAACATCTGACCCACTATTTTCCACATCAGAACCGATCATTCTCCCCGCAGAATCGAGCGAGGCATCACCATCTCCTGATCCCTCCACACTTTCGGATGGCTCAGGCTCATCCAAGTCATCAATTCTTTCAGACTCGACTGCTTCAGGAATTGGTTGAGGTGGGAGACCAGCCAATGACTCATCCTCCTTGTTCTCATCAATAGACTCATCCTTAGTCTGAGTCTTAACCTGGGAGTCAGCTGAAGACTCTGCAGCTGGCTCTGCAGGTGACTCGACTGGGGAGTCGATGGGTGATTCAGCTGGTGACTCAATTGGTGATTCAACAGCAGGCTCGGCTGGTGATTCCACAGGTGAACCAGTTGGGGAGTCAACTGGAGATTCAGCAGGAGAAGCGGCATCGGCCATATTCACATCATTAGATGGCTCCTGTTCTGGAGACTTCTCACTGGCTACTGTCTCACTCACTGTAACTGCCTCCTCAGTCTTCATATTTGGGTCAGAGTTTGTGACATCTTGATTGACTTCAGAAATACCCACCATTCTTGTTTCGGTCACCACAGCCCCACCTTGGGTTAGGCCAAATGGTTCCAGACCACCCTGCTCTGCAAGAACTCTGATTTCCTCAGACTCCACACCACTGACTGGCTCAATAGATGCCTCAGACTTAAGGGCCTGGGCCTGGGCCTGGGACTCTGACTCTGCGCTTACTACTGAAGTTGGTTCAGGTGCCAATTCTGACTTTTGTGAGGAACTTGCTCCCTTGGATTCTTCTGAATCGGATGCGAAGTCAGAGAGCTCGGAGTATTCGCCCTCTCTGACCTCTTTCTCTGGAACGGACTCTAACTCAGATCTTTCTGGAATAGAAACCAGTTCCTCTTGTGTAGATTCTACCTTTTCAGAAACATCAGCTTCCTTGGATCTCTGTGCCTCTGTAAAGTTTGATGACTCGTCAGACTGTGCCTCATCAGAAATTCTCTCTGCCTCGACTGTTGATGAGATCTCCTCTGGTAGCTGTAGCTTTTCCTCACTCTCCTGAGCTGCCTCAACCCCAGAAACAGCGGATTCGGATTCCTGAGCGGAGCCGGCATCTGTGCTAGCTGTTGTTGCCTCTAAGTCAACGATGGTTGACAATGCTGATGGGTTGGAAATTGGCAATGTTGGAACAGATCTTGGCAACTTCTTCACGACTGGAGCCTCTCCTGGTCTAGTCTTAACGACATAAAGGATGGCCAACAAATCATATTGAGAGACGTTGTCACCCACAGCCTTGCTAGTATAAAATGTGACATAAGATTCTCTGAAAATCTGAATATATACATTCCTTCCTGCCTCAATTGCTCTCTTTACTGATACATTCTTGCCTCCTGTGTTAATTGTACTCTTATAGTATTGACTCGACCCTGCTGTCACTACATATGCAGTCCCTGAGCTATGATATCCTGTCTGGAGGATATTCACCTTGCTCAAAACACCTGAAACTGGAGATCTAACCTCAATCTTTCTCAGAGGCAATCCATCAAAAATTCCTGAAATATCATCATTGGCAACTGCTATATCAGGCCCACCTGCCCTCAGAGAGAGAGAGCGGACTGAAACCAGTCCCAATAACAAACAAAAGATAGCCTTCACAATATTCTTCATTTTAATTTCAATCGACTACTTAAAAAAATTAAAAATAACAACTAAATTTATTTTTCTTGTAGTTCTCTACCTTAATTTGCTTTATTTTTGCTCCCCAATAGTTTTTTACTTTTAACAAATTTCCAAGTAAACAGATCTACACCCGCCCCCTTTTGCGAGCCTGATGTGATCACCCGCCTAAAATAAGACATGTATGACTGGTCATATTACACATAAATTGTACACTAAACAGCGGAATTGCAGCCAAAAATATTTCAATTTAGAGTGATGGAATGCTTAAATGTACCAGGAAACGTAACTTCTGGACCTAATCATCCCAAAATCTGTGTATTTAAAATCATCATGTCTAGATTAATTTTGCAAGCTTTAATGGAGAAACCCCGGGATAACCCTTTTTAAAGAGGCCAAAAAAAAAGAAAGAAAATTAACTAGTTTAGAAAACAGATAAAATGAGATAGGCGGTAGAAATAGACCGTTTTTTTTGTGGTAGCCATCATTCCTAAGGGTTCCTTTAGATTGCCTCCGATTTAAATTAGTGTGGGAATTTTGCAATTTAGCCAAACTCTTTAGGAATTTCATTCCAAGTCAATTCGTCTAGATACATGTTTAGAAATGTAGAATTGATTGCAAATTTTGAATAATTTAATTACGAATGTTCACTAGTATGAGGTTGCATTAGTAGCATGTAACAGGGCTACAGTACTAAACTCGATTGTCACTTGGTATAATAATGTAGATTATTGATGCGATTAATATGATCCCGAGCCCAGCAAAACCAATTATAGAATATTTGTTTTTTTTCCAGAAGCTCAGACAATTTTCACCATCGCATGATTTGGTTTGGAAATACTCTTTGCATACTGCTCCCGCACCCTTGGGACGAGTTAGAATACTTCTAGATCGAGTAGAGTTGCCCTTTCCGCAGTCTACGCTACATGAGGACCAATAACTCCACGATCCCAGTACGCAATCAACAGGACAAATAACGTCCACCGAGCAGTCCTGAACCTGCTCCAAGTCCTCTGGGCATGCCTCCCCTCCATGAAGAGACTCTTGGACAATGGTCCTTTTTCGTGTTAACTTACCCTCCTCGCATGTAGAGGAACAGGAGGACCATGCCCCCCACTCGGAAACAACACAATCGGTCGGAATGGGATCACAAAGCTGGGGTGTGAGAGGACTTGCGCTAACGTAACACCAGATGGTCGGGATCAGGGTGTTATTGGAAATGGGATTTCTGCAAAATGAATGGTCACCAATTCCAGAATTTTCGAGAGTTGCAAGGTAATCAAATGCATCAATCTTAAGAGATTTCCAGTTCAAGCACTTTTGACCAGATCTGGTGAACTTCTGGCACCCTCTATAGAATAATCCATTCTCGCCTTTAATGCTCTCGTCACATTTGCATGGCTCGTTCTCACACCTTACGAGCTCTGTTAGCTTGATTTCATCCTCGGAAACCGCACAGTCTGTATTCGAATTGATACTACGTGTTCGGTACTTGGTCCCAGTTTCACAGGAATCCGAGCAGGCCGACCACGCTGACCATTGAGTGTATCTGCATGGCTCACATGATTGATTATTGAGGCACTTGACATCTTCCTTTAGAGCTACCCCTTTTATAGACCCTTTATCACTAACAGACCTGCTCCTAGATATTATTCCGTTGCAGCCAGAACAAGTTCCCCACGAGCTCCATGGTGTGAGTGTAAACCCATCACAGTTAAAGATTGAATTAGCATAGGTACACGAATATCCCTGTCCTCCCTCGGGATTTAGAACTTGTGTTAGTTCCTGGCAACGCACTGAAATGAAGGTGATACCAATGGTACAAAATAAGAATATTATATATTTGAATATGACTGTATGGGAGACCATTAGCTCACACAATTATTCTCAAATCCGCAATAATAGTACTAGCTTTAGGTTTTCCCCACTAAATAACAGAGAGACCCAAATAAGTCCCTTTTTTGCTTGATTAAAGCCTATAATGCCTTTCCATACATCTAAAGCCTAAATGCCACCTTTTAAATTACTTTGAACTAGGATAGTTCAGAACAACTAGGTAAAATTCAAATCGACCCTTCACACTTTAATATTCCATTAAGCCAATATTAATGTGCTCACCATGGTTTCAGCGGCACAAAAAACAAACTTGGGCGGATCAGTCTGCACAATTTATTTTGGCATGGCAAGATAAAAGTGAGGGTTCAACGCATAGTAACTAGGGGGTAGGTGAAATCAGGGCAGGAGATTGTTATGACAGCAACTTATTCAACTGCATATATGACAAACGTCTGAATTATTTTGTATCTCTGGAAATAAATTCACGATAATAAGCTGTCAATGCCGGTATACCTGAATTTACGTACAGCCATGCATTTTCGAGCGGGAATTTTTTAAGTGTACTTAATCTGGATGATTTTAAATGATTTACACTGTGAAACAAGGCTAGAAAGTACAGCTGCGGATAGAAGAGTGAAATTCTGGCAATTTCTTTTCAATTTATGCATGAATAAAAATGTGTGAAATTTTATTTATTTTTAAAGTCAAATTAGGTAAATTAAATAGTCAATGCATAGTGTCTACAAATGGGCGGGATAGATACTATATCTATCTACATCCTTTACTGTCTTTGGATAGCTACCTATGTCTATATACTCTGACTTTGCAGCAAATTGAGTGCTGATTATTAACAATTCCGGTACGGTCATAACCAGACTTAAAAAATATAAGAAAATAACAAAGTTTGGTTAATAACTTAGCAGGTTCAGGATTCAAGCCCTTCATTGTAAGTTGCCAATTCACAATTGAAAGAGATTATTTCTCTTCAATAATATAAAGGAACACCCTATCAATTATTAAAAGTGGAATCTGAAATGTCAAATCAAATCAACATTCCAGGTGGACTGCCTGGGCTCTCCGTGCCTCAACCACCGGGATCGATTCCATCAGGAGTCGGCTCATCCACAAATTCAGATGCAATAATAGTTGATATACTTTGTGAATTTGCCGATTTCTTTGTTGATTTGGCAAGCAATGTGGCAGCTCGTACAGGTAAAATGTGGAAACCTAGAATTCTATTGCAACAAAAATCAAAGAGATCTATCAGAGCACCGGAAGATCCGAACAAGCCGAAAAGGCCTCATACTGCTTATACTCTTTGGTGTGAACACATTCGTCAGAAAGTTAGAGAGAATGACCCAAATCGCGCACTTCAAATGAAAGACTTGGCAGAAATGTGGAACAGTCTTCCAGAACAGGAAAAAGGCCCCTGGGAGCGAAAAGCACAGGAATTTAAACAGAAATATCTTGCTGAAATGGCAGCTTATAGAGCGTCTGGCCCTACTTCAGTTGGTGGCGGGCCCTCACCATCCGCCCAACAGCAAATGCAACCATTTAGCTCTACAAGTATGACGGGTTGGTGAAATTAATATCTATGATTTCAATTTATATAGTAGGGGAGATAACTAAGAAAAAGGGAAAGAAAATCCAACACGTTTACTATATATCTACTGTTATGAAAGGAAATGGAACTTATAAGCCACTCTGGAGTATTACTTCTATATGGGTTGTATCAGTAAATTGATCCAAATATATTGTTTATCGTATAGTATATAAAACTCTTTGATTATATTTCCTCAGCCATTTATTTTTCATACCCAAAGCTCTATATTTCACTGTGGAATCAGAATGAAAAGGCCTTAACTCTAACTAAAATCACCAAGTTTTAATTATATTACAAACTACTAATTATTATATTTTATTTTTTTTTAGGCAGATGGCCATTTTTATTTACATATATAATTATCAAACTGGATTATTCACGCATTTCCTTTTTTTTGTTATTTTGAGCATTTAATCCAATTGGCTTCTATGATTAGACATATATCTCAAAATTAACTTTATATTTATATTTGATCATTTGCATTGTATTTCCCTCACACTTATGACATTTTTTCCTGTAACTGACTACTATATTAGGCGGCAAATCTGACATGTAGTTGCTTACTGCATTTCCACAACTACAGAATAGTTTGCAATATAGAGCGGAAGATTAAAATTTAGCGAGCTTTTACTTGTGTAAAAGTTAGGTTTTTATGGGAATTTTCATTGGTATATTTTATTTGATCATACTGTTATCGGTGAAGTTATGCATATGCATAAAAGATTGCGAAATATTGATCTCGGAGGGCAATATAGATAGTGGTTCAAAAGAAATAAAGGTAAGTTGATCATATCTCAAGGATTCCTGAAAGCTAATTGCACCAATATTGACCTAGAAATGTTGCAATCAAGTAACTGCAGCTTTATTAACTAGAGAAGTATGTTTGAATAGGTCTTTAGATGCAACAAATCGACAGAATATTGAATTAAAAGAGGAATTTTTGGCATTTAATAATGAATGCGATGCGCTTTTGAAAGATTCTCCCCCTGAGAATAGCTGGAAAAATCAAGAAAATTTCATGAATTGTAAAGAAATGAATTTCACAGAAAGAAAACTACAAATCAGATCGGGGTTTAGCTCCCATATTAGGCTCCCAACAATGTCCTCATCCTTGAGAGGACCGCAAGAAACCCAAGAAAGTGTTGAGTTTAAATTTCAAGCCAAAAAAATATGTGTATCTGTGCTTTCCTTGCATTATATAAAAGTATGTGAAAAAGTATGCGACGTAAGAACAGCGTCCACAGTTACAGAAGATGTATTCCCAAGATCATGTTTTCCCATTTGTGTGGATTTTGCTAGACATGTTTGCACTAGGGGATGCTCTCTATTCGGATGTAATATCACCTCTGAGGAGTGTATTTATCAAATGTGCAACTTCAGGCTTGAAAAGTTACTTTGAAAGCCCGCATTTATATCTTAGAGGAAATTTTGGTCAAAGTCACTGACACATCAGCTCCATGCATGTATATATGTCCACACTACACCCGAATGTTCTACACCCACGTAAACATGCAAATTTAGCAAAAGGTTGGCAGTCCCTTAAACAAAAAATTGGTATGGATGACCTCCCCGAAGATGAGTCATTATGGGAGTTACATATAGAATTGCAGACACGAACAAATATTAAGGTTAATAATGGAGAACAGTTTTGACCTCCCCCGGTGTGTAGGAATGACCCCTCAGTAAATCTTGACTGTGAAAGTATAGTATTGGAGGAAATGGACGGCAAGCCAAAGTGATTCATCCAGCTAGTAAGCTGTAGTGCTCTTTGTTCTTCAATGGTGGGTTCTTTTCCGTCTAATTTAATTTTCTCCAAGTTTAGGGAAAGGTTGTTTGTAACCATTCCATTATATCTCATGCAGTTATAAATGTCATCTAAAGTGATATTATTAGCGATTAAAAGCTTATAGTCTGTATCATTGCAGTGATAATCATAATAGTGCCTAATTTCAGAAAGCTCCCTTTCAACCTCTGCACTACTTTCATTCAGCGACTTCTCTTCTTGATGCCTGCGATTACAAATTTGTTCAATTTCATAAGCTGAGACGATGAACGAACAGCAGTTTTGGTACTTCCTCTGTAACTTTCTTGAACAAGTAGATTCCGCTGAAAGAATCCGATCAAATTTTATAGAATTTAGAGCTGATAGCTCAGACTGAAGGTAGTGATTAAATTATTACAATTTATTAAGCAGTTAAATTCACACAACTCACAAAATTCTCACTGTTATTAGTACTAGAGACAAGTGAAAGATCTTTATTAATGCTTCCCTTACTAGACTCACTCAAACTGCTGGAGCTTAAATCAGGGTAGAGGGCATTTCCAGCACAGTTAAGCAAGAGAAATAAGAGAAAAGAGTAAATACATCCCATAGTTCTATTTTTGTTACATTATACCCCTCAAAAGTCAGGGATTTTCACAAAGTAATACGGATTTATGAATTTAAAATTCAATCAGTTACTTTTCTTATCAGAATCTTCGATGTGATAGTTTGGATTGGTAAAAACAATTTATTTTAAAATACATGCCAGATTACATGCATGTAATTACATGCAAAAAAAGTCCTGCAATAATTAGTAAACAGTATGCCTAATATTGCGGAAATTAAAACTCGAATGATTTATTAAATTAACTTTTAGAGGTAAAATACTTGTATTAATAATCTTTATTTCTAATAGCTGTGATAAATTTATCAGATTTATGCTTTGAATACATTAAGATGAAAGTCGGCCTATTTCTGCCTGCTTTTTTATTGTTATTAATTTGTAAAATTATAAAGTCTGAGACAAAAACAATTAATGGTAAGATGTCAAAAAACAACACAAACACAGCTATTTTAATATTGAATTTTTTTAATGTGCCATTTGCTATTTAATCTCGAATGCCAATCTGAACATTGCAGATGAAGTGATGCAGGGAAATAATACACGCGGTTATCACCCAACGGATAGCCCTGCTTTAGTAAGTTGCTTATAGTTTCAGGAGACTCTTTATTATCTATAACCAAAGAATGTTGAAGACTTATTAATAAGTTCAACTCTTAATTTTATTGAAAAAAGATGCGAGGAGTTGATAATTCCCGGGGTAACCTTGAGTCCCCCTCCAGTAAGTAAAGCAATTCAATGTTATTAGTAGCTATCACATAAACCTAATTATTATTTAGAGCTGTTGCCAGTCTTTAGTTGGGCTTTTAGAGTTGGGAATGCTGTGCTCGAGGGCCGAGGCTATTATCCAAGAAAAACCTGATGATTTCAGTTCGTTCTACAACGAAGAAATGTGTTCAAAGGCAAAGAGCCTTAAGAGTCTCAACAATAGAGAATCTGAGCTGGTGGTTTCTTCGTGCGTTATGCTTGCAGAGTATCTCGCTACTCGTGATCAAAAAAGAAGCCTTAAACTAGATGTGGGATTCCTCCCCACCCCCCTTTCTTTAATATCTTCAGAATCTAGTCTTGGGAATTATGAATTTAAGAGTAATGGACCATGCGCCCTCACATTGAGTATGTATTTTATTAAGACATGCGGAAGAGCATGCAATGTAAATAGACCCCCTGTTGCGGGAGTCTCCAGCATTCCTGTCTCTTGTATGTCACAGTGTTCTCAGTATTCGAAAGACTTTTGTGTGGCCGGCTGCAGGAGATACGGGTGCTCCGTTGAATACTATGACTGCATGGATTTATTATGCGGAACCAACCCATGAGGTTGGTGCTAAGAAATTTAGAGATGCATGCAAGAGTATCCATGAATTATTTTGCAAAAGTCTAATCTAATGGTATCCTAGATCTTCATTCTAGGTTCAATCAAATTATGCATCGTAGCGGAGAACACATGTTTCTGACTCAATTCTAGCTACTGCCAAATTACTACTGGAGTCGACAATCTTCTCCCCACAAATAAATATGCAATTGGAACGCTGATCAATTCTCAAAAAATGCTTGACTCTTTCTAATATTAGACTAATAGGAGTATTACTCGAGGTACAAACATTCACAGGCTTTAAGTGTCTCTTACTTGCCATAATTTCTTGATCCTCCATTGATTTTCCCAGCTTGATTCTTCCAACTACGCGATGTTCAAGAATAGAATATACAAAGATGGTCACTCTTACTTGACATTTATCCTTAGGGAGCTTTTCTTCATTTGATCCTACTGTAATGATTATATGGTCTCCTTTTTTATCTGCATTGCTAGCAGTGGAGCTATCCTTAAGCTCTGATAGAGACATCAAAAGGGCATTGAACTCGTCATCCTTCATAATCTCCAGATCCAAAAGGTGATGGATATCATTATTCTTTAAGAGGCCCAAGAGCTCCCTGTTTGATGGCTTGTGTTCTAATCCGACTAAATAATATGTTTCATCCATGGAATCAAGAACTTGATTAATCTCTGACACAAGGGTCTCCAGTTTGCATGGCTCTAACTCGTTAAATGTGATATTTTGAATTGAAATATCCCTTGGAGGGATTTTTTCAACTTCATTCGTAGAATTTAAATATGTTGTCGGAATTTGCTTGAAGTTAACTCTATAATTGCACGAGTTATATTCAGCATCCGAAGAAGTAACATCCAAATCTTCATTAGTGTTTTTCTCAGCCTCAATCGCCCTTTCTTGGTCTATAAAATCTACTTCTTCGTCACTCACCGAGAATTTCCGGTCTTCTGGACGTGTACCACTCAACATATCGCTATGGAGGTCCCCAACTAGCGTATTATTTGAATCTACATCCATATTATAGTCAAATTTTGGTTCATCAATCATATCCCCAAAGTTGTACTCCACAACAAATAAGTCATCATCAAAGGCCTCGCTTGAATTAGATCCTAGAATTAAGTCATTTTTGTCAGATATATATAGGTTAGGTTCCGCCTCAAGCTCATGAATAATATTAGCCATAGATTCCTTGTTTTTATCCGGATCTGTATCAATGACAAGCTCAGGAAGCTCTGCAGTATTTGCCTCCTCAGGAGTCAGCGGAAGCTCATTTGCAAGTATCTTCTTGGAAGTACCGTATTCGCTATCCAAAGCATCGTCATTGGGTATCTCCTTAAAGGTAACCGAAATTTCGTTCCCATTTTTTATCTTTAATGAGCTGATTTTGACGTTTTGTGGGGCTTCATTCAAAATAATTCGTGATTCCAAGTGTCGAATTCTATAAATATCAATATTTGGATATGCATCCTTAACAATCTTCTTGATCATCTTGATGAGTGAAGAGAGCTTCGAATTCCTACTTATCTTCAGAGCCAGACTAGGTAACAGTGATATTTCCCCGTTTTTATCTGCAAAAAAGTTCTTTGGGGTAATAATTAGTACGATTTTATCGTCACCTTTTTTATACTTGCCAAATCTTCTATCCCTTGCGGTAGCACCAGCAGCATAGTCATACCTTTTTAGATTGAGGTCATCGTAATCAAATTCCTTGGGTACTACCTTGTGAATCTCCACAACTCTTCCTCTTCCTCCGTAGTTCTTCTCAAACAATCCCTCAAAGTCTAAGTCATCCGGTGAGTGCTCCTCAGCTCCTCTAAACGAGAAATAATTGTCCTCAATTTGTTTTTTGGAGTATCCCCGTCTATCCTTTCTATAATCCATATCACCCACTAATCTATTTACCTCCCTTCTTAAAAGATCCTTTTTGGAACCCCTATTCTTTCCACACTGGTAACTTACTTCATTGTAGTCGTTATTAAAATCGGTATCACCAAATAAAGAATCTGAATGCTCTAATTCGCAATCGTGCCTATTTTTTTGACCAAATTTGGGCTTTCTTGAGAGCTCAAAACTTTCATAAAGATCCAGGTCTACCTCAGGCTCATATTGGACAATATTAGAAGCCCCAGATAACCTGAATACCAAGATTAAAAGTGATAGTATTGAGCTAAGACCAATTTCTCTCTTCATTTTTGAAAATACCAATATTGTATATTATAATTTTGTCGCTCTTTACTAGATCTAGATAACCCAAAAATACCCCACAAATGTACTGAGTGATTCTGGCTGAGAATCTAAGACACTACTGGTATAGACTGGCTTCAAACAAACCATCCATATACCCAATATTGCTATTAAGTTTAAAACAATAATTTTTAAAATATTTGTATACGCTTGCATGCAACTTAATCTTTGAAGATCATGGCGCCATTCCCACTTGCCCAAAGAGATGAAGTATTTAATTATAGAAATAAATATTTCTAGGAAGGAGAATAAACATGAAATTAAAGAGAGATAGTTCGAGCATCACATGGGGCGTATAACTAGGCTTTGAACTGCAATGTCAGTAACAAAGAGGGAGATACTGACGGAAGTTAGTTGTCAGTTCGGACACAATTCGATTTAAATTGAGTTTAATCCTGACACACGGCCGACTCATTATCTGTTTGAGAATCAGATAAACCACTTAGCTGCTCTATGTATGCAGCTGCTTCTGAAATCGAATTGAACAGAGTGTAAACCGTATTGCGATCGGAACAGTGAATGTTAACTTCAGAAAAATGGAGGCTTTGCTCAAGATCTTCATAAGCCTCATCGACAGTTTCGGAGCTAGCTAGCTGCATATATAAATATGGAGCTTCATCGTCACTCTCACATGATGATACTGCATTCACAACTATAGAAGATATATTAATGTACCTCTCACAGGAAAATCTGGTGGGAATTTTCGAAGTAAGTGTAGTGTATTCGGTGTCTTTAGCCAAAAGTATTCTATTCTCTGTTATAAGTAAGTCTTGGTCTGATATAACATACTTTTCCTGTCCATCGGAATCCAACACTGCCAGACTACATTTTTTAAAATTTTCCTTAATATACTCGTTTTCTCTCAACAATTCCTCCAAGGCTGTCACAGGTGGTCCACTTATATTGATCATCGTCACAAACCAAAAATACCACCCCTTTAGCAATCCCTTCAATATTCTTAAACGACTATTTTTTAGGTCATCGGAATCAAAACTGACATGAAATATGGCGCCGCAAAAGGCGCCACAATTATTTCTTTTTTTTGCAGAGAGATTAGAGGCTGTGGGTAAAGTGTAGGGCAAGGAAGAAATTAGAAAAAAGCAATTTGCAAGCTGGGAGGAGGGAAACATTGAAAACCTTTTAATATATTATTTGTGTGTATGCCTAGACGGAAATACATAGATGACGGTTTCTCTAGTTTCTTGTAACTTACCGGCTCAAGAGCTAGCGTTTACGAATTTCGCATATGTAAATCATTCAACCTATGCAACATTGAAGAACTATGCCTCCCCACAGAATGGGAATGGACAGCTTCGTATTTTGGTGAGGAGTTTGGTTCTAAATGTTGAGATAGATGAGAGAGTTGCTCACGGAGAATTAGCATTAAATAGGTTGCATCGTCAGTTTGCAAAAATTGAATCTAGAGAGAGAATAGATGTTGAGTTGGCCATTGGCTTTGGAACAACAGGCAGTGAGGCTGCAAAGAGTATTGCTGGAACCCTATTGCTGGAGGCAGAGCTGTTTGTTGGGACTAGCCAACAGCTATTATTGGATGGAGAAAGAATTGCTCCTGGAATATTACGTAGTATAAGCAATCAAGTGGTTACATATGGCCAAAAGATATCATACTTTTACAAAGAGGAAAATTTATTATTGTTGTTAATAATAAAGGATATTCTGTCCTTGGATAGTCTTTTGTCAGAGGGAGGCAAGAGAGACCACTCTGAATCTAAAGAAACACATTTCTTAATTGTTGATTCGACAAATTTGGAATTGACAGGGTCTAAGACAGGTACAGTTAGGTTTCAGAATGACCATCGCAGTGCTCCGACACTGTTCAGGCACCATTTCAGTTTTAAAGATATTGGTATAGGAGGACTTGATGATGAATTTTCCGTCATTTTCAGAAGAGCGTTTGCAAGTAGAGTTATTCCGCCAAAGCTTCTAAAGGAGTTGGGTATACAGCACGTTAAAGGGTTGATCCTACATGGTCCCCCAGGCACAGGTAAGACCTTGATAGCCAGGCAGATTGCAAAGGTTCTCAAAGCTAGGGAGCCAAAAATAGTAAATGGGCCAGAGATATTAAATAAGTATGTTGGGCAGAGTGAAGAAAACATTAGAAACCTATTTAGAGAGGCGGAGGAAGAATATCGTCAGAAGGGGGATTTTTCCGCCCTACATATTATTATTTTGGATGAGTTGGATGCTATCTGTAAAAGTAGAGGAGTAGGATCTGGTGGTTCTACTGGAGTAGGGGATAGCGTGGTTAACCAGCTGCTAAGTAAAATCGATGGTGTTAATAGTATTAACAATATTTTACTAATCGGGATGACAAATAGGCTGGATCTCCTTGATGATGCTCTTCTTAGACCTGGCCGCTTTGAGGTTCAGATTGAAATCGGACTCCCAGATGCACAAGGAAGACTGGAGATATTGGAGATTCATACAAAGCAAATGAGAGAAAGCTCTAGATTGGGGCATGATGTGGATTTATTCAAGCTAGCACAGGAATCTGCAAATTTCTCGGGTGCAGAGCTGGAAGGTCTGGTTAGATCTGCAACATCGTTTGCATTTCAACGCCACATTGATATGGGAGATATGACAAAGCCATTGGATGCTGAAAAGATCAAAGTTTGCAAGGGTGACTTTGATTCTGCGTTAGAGGAGGTACATCCTGCATTTGGTACTGACGAAGATGAACTACAAAGTTTGGTTCCTAGAGGGATTATTGGATTAGGTAGTGAATCACAAAGGAGCCTAGAGCTATTAATGAGGCTTTGTGAGCAGATCAAGACCGATGAGCATCTTTCTACTTTGGCAATATTGCTATATGGTGAGAAAGGCACGGGTAAGTCAGCATTAGCTGCTCATGTTGCAAGTACGGGAGGGTTCCCATTTACAAAGTTACAGAGCCCACTCCAATTTGTGGGAATGAGCGAGTCATCCAGGAGCCAAGAGTTGAGAAAAGCATTTAGTGATGCTTATAAGAGTGATGTATCCTGCATTATTTTGGATGATATTGAGAGGCTGATGGACTTTACCGCTATTGGCCCTAGGTTTTCAAATATTGTGCTGCAAACCATCATGGTTTTGATTAAAAATAGAGCTCCAAAGGGGAGAAAACTCCTTATACTAGCAACTACATCTGAGTATGAATTTGTGCATACTTCTGGTCTGGCAGACATATTCAATTTATCGATTCGAATCTCTCCAGTGGAACCCCAGGACGTCCCTAGAGTTTTGGACTATTATCAAAATGGCCTTTTCACACCAGATACTTTAGCAAAAATCTCAAACTCTCTTAGATTCCCGGTGCCAATTAAAAAACTAATATTCGCTCTTGAGCTGGCCCAGCATAAGTTCAAGAATTCCCAAGAAATATCCTATCAGGACTTCCTAAATTCACTCCATGACGTCACAAACTGAGAAAATACCACGCACAGACGCAGGGTAAGATAGTATTACAAACACTGGATTTCATATTAAATCTAAATATTAAGATCGATATCCTTCTATATACTAATTAGATACGTTGGATAAAGTTAGGCCTCAATCCTCTTGAGTCCCTTGGAACATAGTACCAAGGGTTACATTTTATAGAATAGTTCAAAAGGTGCAATGTAGTAACCCACTTCTAGTAGCTTATAGTCTCTTCATAAGAGTAAACATAACGATAATTCGTAATATAATAGCAAACCGAACTGAGATACACCTTTCTTTGAGTTCGGAGTCCTTGAAACAATTCTTCAGAGAATCTGATCTCCAAAGCCTGAATAAGACTCCAGCATCTCCCATTTAACGGTATGATTTTTGGATACGAGCACGTGCACCTGGACCACCAAACTTCTTTGGCTCACATCTTCTTGGATCAGCAATAACCAATGAACGGTCATATGAAACAAGGATGTCCCTGATTTCTTGCTTTGTTGCCTCGTCAACAAACTTTTGGGTATATGCAACAATTGCCTTGGCTAAAGCTTGACGAATTGCAAACACCTGTGAAGTGTAACCACCACCTGTTACTCTGATTCTAATATCTACACCAGAGAAGATTTGCTTTCCCAACAAGAGAATTGGCTCGAATGCCTTAACCTTGAGTTGCTCTGGTTGGATGAGATCCAATGGCTTTCCGTTGAAGTGGACCAATCCTCTTCCCTCTCTGCACAGAGCTACTGCGACTGCATTCTTTTTGCGACCAAAGGTCTGAACCATACGGCTTTCCATCGTCATCCTCTAAAATTTAGAATCAAAAATTTGATTTTCGTAAAAATTAAAACGAGCCAAGTCTATTTATTTCAAGTATTGTCTGTAATATTCTATTTATATAATTTTTTACGCACTAATAAATCAACAAATAAAGTTATATATATAACTAGGCCCTGCTTATTATATACGTCATTTTATTTATTTAAAAATTATGTCTTGAGACGCCGCCTAAGTCATGCACGTCTTTTTTGATTAGTTAATTTTTTTTAATATTTAAGACGAGACGCGGCACATTACTAATAGTAACAAAATACCGGTATATGTACCGTTTTTGTCTCGCAAATATATTTTAAATAAATTGAATATATAAAGGTTATGAATTAATAATCAATAAATGCAGGTTATTATTTAGCTAATAGTTTTAAATAGCTTATTAAATAAATAAATATACATAT